>JAPDSC010126717.1:45420-64562 GCA_026290005.1 Latrodectus geometricus
TGATCAGCCTTTTCACTGTAGTAAGTTATCAAATATGATTTGAATGGGTCCAACATCTTGAAGTCAAGTCTGATTCACTAAAAACAACCAAATATCCCAAAAGCAACGAACAATTAACTGAAGTTCAAAAAGCGCTGATCACACACATCCATAGCTATTAACGTGAAATTCTTAAAGAGACATGTTTAATTTTAAAAAAAAAATATTTAGTATAATATCCATCGAAATTTAACTCTAAAAGCTTAATTAAAAAATAAATATTAAGGAAATGTAAATACTAATATAAAATTAGAGTAATCTCGTATTAAATGTGTGTGATTGTTGTGTTTAATTCTTAACAATTTTACTTCAAATTAAACTTCGAGTGATTGACAGGATTTGGAAAATTAAGTTTCAGGTTCAGAATCGAGAAAATTCAGATCTTAAATAGAACCCATAACGATTGTTAACAAAACAAGTGATTTAAGACGTACAATACTAGATTTAACTTTTGTTAATTATACAATGGAACACATTTTTCCTTAAGCAATATTTAAAATTTTATTTCCTGCTGAATAATGTTATACTGAGTTATAAGTACTTGTAAATTCACATAACATACATTTGATTTTATTATGCGGAAATTATTTTATGATATATGTACGCGTTTAATATACAAATTTAGACTTCACATAAAATATATACCAATCGATAGCTAACAATATTAAAACAAATTCGATTAATAGAATTTTAGGTATCTTACACTTTTGATCCTAAGACAAGAAATATAAAACTGGCATTATATTAGAAAAAACTTTCTTTTAACCATTAAATTTGTCACATAAAATTCAAATTAGCAATCTGAGTTATACCGAGAAAAAAATCCCACGGTTATTAAATGTTATCCGATTTTTTTTTTATTTAGTAGTTTTTTAAAGAATATGCATCTATAGAAAATCCGTGGTTTAGAACAACAGTTGTTTGCCATGGAGCCTTTTCCTCTAAATTTTGTTCCAATAAAGCAACTTTAAGTGACATTGAAATAACAAATTGTCTCAAGGTTTATTTCAGCCTCATTTTTGAAATTTGAGAGAAATGAATAATAGATTATCTAAAAAATCAAATTTTCCTGCTATGCATATTTCATTAGAACAGCATATGGAATTAGTTCTCGTGTATCAAAATAACCATGACAAAAACGCAAAACCCTAAAATCGGAATTTTTAAATTAAATATTTTATTGAATATAATAAAAGAAGCGTTTCAACAGTAACGACAAAATGCTCAGCTCTTTATCTAGGTTATCACATCTGTTTCCTATACTTCGAGGGTTCAGTATTGCGCCAGAAATAATTTGGCATCAACTCCTGTAAAATGAGTATATGTACTTCTGAATGGCTTCCTTCAATAGAGCCTAATTTCGAATTCTTCTCGTCTTCTATCATATCTCGAATATGAGCAGTAAATGGCTTATTTTTTTACTTTCAAAAGCAGATGGCAGTAATGAGAGTTCGGAAACGAACTAGATCATTACTTTCGGGAATTCTTTTCGTTTATTTTTCATCGCAGATGTTTAAGATCGCTGTCTAGTTTTGCGGTTCGTAATGTGGAGGAATGTCTCAATGAAGATGTAAAACCCACAATTAATCTGCCCAGTATAGCAGCATCAAACTTACGAATTATTTAGGACTAGTCATATTTTAATTACACTAATGTTTCCACATTATGCGATCTTTGAATAATAATTAATTTTCTTTTTAAAGGAACTAATGTTGGTATACATTGCAAAAACACGATAGTTCTCAATCAATAATTTTTTAAAGGTTCTTTATTGATTATTTTTTTTATTCCTCCTGTCATGCATAATTTAATATAAGGTTTTGGCATAATTTCAAAATGTTCTTTTACTCTGTAAAGCGCTTATAATCAAATTTAATTTAGTGCAAAATAAAACACCTGATCTTTATATGCTGTACATACTAACAGCTTTACCAATTTCTGAAAACTCTTATTTTTCACAACAAACAGTAAGAACAAACTAATTTTATACTTTTCGCATTTAAAAAAGTTATTTACAGCAACTTAAGTCAATCATTTTCTAGAGAAAAAAAATATAAATGGACTTAATTGAAAACATTTTATGCATGGAAAAATTTTAGCAATGTTTCTTTTTCTGCATATTTTAGCACATAAAAAAGCTCTTAATAATGATCTCTTGAGTAAAATGATAATGAATAAAAATTTTAATAAATCGATAAATTAATTCATAGTTGAATTTAATACCTCGAATATGAATAATTTAGTTGTTGTGATATGGAAGAGTTTAATAATAAAAAACTTGTATTCATTACACTGTTTATAGAATTAGTCACATAAGATTATTATTAAAACTATTGCTTTTTTATAATACTACGATTAATGACATTCATAATATAAGCACTGTGGGTTATCTAGTTGGTTGGAACGTCATTCGGAAGGTAGTAAGTTCAAGTCCCGACTTAACCAGAGATCCGTTGTTTTCACTAAAGATAGCTGAGGCATGTTGAAAAGATCATGATCGCTACGTGAAACGATACATCTCGGGGGGGGGGGGGTAAGTATTAAAAGCTTAATCTTTGCTCTTAAATTTAGCTTAATCCCGCCTGCTTCCTTGTGATTGGTAGAGCCAAACTTTGGGTTAGATACACGGAAGGATGTTGGTGCAACATGTATAATACACAAAAAAATAAGATTGGTTTTAAAAAAATGGAAGAATTTGGTGGGGATAGAAAAAATACTTAAAACTTATAATATGAATTTCTTAGTAAATTGCTCGTAAAATAATGTCCTCCATTCATAATTAAAATTATTTTTTTTTACACATGTGGTTAACAAATGACGTTTGTCGGATTTTGCAAGCTTTGCAAATACACTAGGTACCAAAATATTAATCGATTGCAAATAATTATGTGCAGAATGAAGAAAGACAGCATAGAAACACTTGAAAACAATAAGATCTAAATCTGCAATATTCACTAGAAATTTTCCACTTCAAGTAAATTGAAAAGCAATACAAGGAGATCAAATAAGTTACAATGACGTGAATAAAAAGCTAAGGTCAATTCGAATTACTTTACCAGATAAATCAAGGGCATAAACAACTATATATACAATTAAATACCAATGCACAAAAGGTTAATGCACCAGTAGATTTCACTGTGCATTTACGACTTAAACATTATCTTTTTTTTACAACAAACATCTAAGGCCATACTCGGAAGATTCGCTTCATTTACCCCTTAGAAAGTAAATAACAAAATAACCGAGTAGGCGTCCTTCAGTTCAGTCAACCAGTTTTAAAAAGCAAACCGATGCAGCAGCCAGCAAAAATTTGGTAAATATTTCTTCAGCTGTTTCTAGATCATTTCGATAAAGGCATCTTTAACTGCTGTTTAAATCTCAAGTTTTTAAGTAATAGTTCTGTTTACGAAAATTTAGCAATGGATTGTAAAATACTAAGAAATAGAAGATGTTAAATACATTCTAACTAAATACACGAATAATTCCATTAAAAATAATTGAGAATATGATAAACAAAGCAGTTTAAAGATATGACATAAGAGACATCGTCATGATTTATCAAGTAGAAATGCTTATGAAAAGTAATGGGCACATTTACAAGAAAAGCATTCCAAAACATTGATTTTTCTAAATATATTCCAAGTTTTGTTCTTTGATTCGAGATCCAACAGAGGATGGAACCCAGGTGTTATGAGGGAAAAGCACAATCTGTGATTTAGGAACCCAAGGTCGCTGACCTTGAAGCCGCTCACATCAAAATGCAGGAAAAAGCTTCCATTTCCTCCCTTTCTCCTCAACACCTGGATAACATTTCCAACTCTTCTCGCAAAGATACAACGCATTGCTGCTCACATGCTTATTCCTCTAATGCGACGCTCAATGAGATGAGCGTGACGGCATAAAATACCAGCCATTGTCAAGAATGCGGTTTAGAGCAGTCAGCTGTTCAGTTTTATAAGTAATGTTTAAATTATAACGCCCCGACAAGAGTTCAATAATCAATTACTAAGATAAGTAAATGCATTTGAATACAGAGAAATTACAAAAAAATGTCTTATGTAAAGTATAAGGTATGATTTAGGTTACATAAATTTGTTCTATTTGGTTCGTCGCTCAACGGTCATCTTTTTCCTATGAAGACAATGACAAAGAGTTTAAATTGGACTCCGAATCACAAATATCATAATGGGAATCGAATCCTCGAACCACTAAACCAACGTTTCTAACTCAGATTTAAAGTTATATACTCTGAATTAAAATTCATGAATAGTAAATTATGCACAAAATACTTAATTTGATAGACAGCATAGTATAAGATCTTTCTTATATCGTTTTTTCTTAAATGAATCTAAACATGTACACGCACGCATGTCTATATTATATTAGGTTGGGGAAAAAGTAATCCATTATTTTTTCGGTAGACGTCTGTAGTGATCGCTATCTCGTGAGGTATCTATCAAACAATTTCAAATTTATGCTCATTGGAAAGGCGACATTTGACACTAAAATATTCTCTTGCGGTTTTTTGTTTGATTAATTCAGTTACGAGTACAAGGTTTTAAAAATGGAAGACAACAAACAGAAAATTCTATACACTTTCGTTTTTCTCTTGTAACGACGAAAAAGATAGCCAAGTGGCTGAAATTGTGAAAGGTGTTTATCGTCCTATATAAGACTGTAACAACCAGTTACGTACAATTTTTGTTTCGTCGATTCCGTTCGGGTATTTTTGATGTTAGATATGCACCTCGCATGTGGATACAGCATCGTCGAAAATGTCTATAAAATATCAGAAATGAGCGAAGTTAATCGCATGTCAGCAGTCGTAACGCTCAAGACCTAAAAACCTACATGAAAGTTGTTTTAAACCTTTTTACAAAGCGAATCCAAAAGAATTTATATAAAGTTCACGTAAAAATAATGGATTTCTTTTCCCCCAACCTAATATATGCACACAACACAGACTTCATTTATGAGTTACACTAAAATATTAAATTAACCTCAGGGTTTTAACTTAATTTTATGAAGAACTCACGAAATATGAAAGCGCTCAATATATAAAGTTTCTATGCTTTTCAGGTGACCAGTAAAATTATATTTAAATATAATTTTATTTTTTTAAAGAACAGGACTCTATGAAGTTTGAAATATCTAACATTTGATTTACAGGACATAATTTAATAAATATTAAAAATTATTTCGAGAGTTCTTCAAAAATTCAGTCTATTAATTTGGCTTTAAGCATTAATTTATAGGATAAGACGATAAAATTATAACTTAAGTTATTTTGTAACTATACAATTTATCAAAAAATATTCAATAATAGCAAATTTTAAATAATTATTTAATTTTAAAAAAGCATAACAAAATTGCATATTAAAATTATTACTGAAAAATGTATCGTAAACTGGCAGAAACTAGCCAATATCAATTGAACAATAAGTATTCTTTTTATGAGCAGTTATCGAGACATGTGCATATCGACATGACGACACTTAAAAAATATTCCCTTTACATAACTTTCTAATTTCGAAAGTTACCGCTACTCGAACCTTCAAGACGAAACCTTGAGTCACCGAAAGTTCAATAACGGCAACGGTGCATAATATTGACTCAGCGAAATCTTGGGCATAGTAAGCAATTTCTCTCCTATACCCATTGTCTTCGTCTTTCGAGACATTAAACCTGTCCTCTACGCGAGATCTTTATCCTAGGAATCGCATTGCAGCAACACCACTTACCGAGACACGAGAAGGTTTTTTCGTATATTCGAATGTCATCGCTTCTTTTCATCGCAGATAGAAAAGGTTAAGAGCAAAGCTATCCCCCACAAAAGACGTTCACCAAACGCGTGCCAGTCAAGCTGCGATTTGAATTGCGCAAGGGCAGGAGGAACACCTGTTGAGCTTTCTAATTTCTTTTTCTCTCTCTCTCTCTCAGGGGTATCTTTAATTAGAAACAGTTGCGATTTGCAACCGTAAAACGCGACCTCGCGTTGTTTTAGCGAATCTCAAATAAGAAACGAATTGTTCTGATATTAAAAACAAACTTTTTTTTCCAAAAAAGAATAGTATGGTAATTTTAAAATATTATACTTCATAATCAAAAGAAATACAATAAAACTAAAAAATATAAAAATAGCAAACAGCACTTAAACACAAATCTTCTGATCAATACATCCTCTAAAAAGAATATTGAAAATGTGATTTGCAATAAATTATATTACTATAAAAAAACGTAAATCATTTCAGTTTTAATTTGTGTGATGCATTAAAAAATAACAAGAGTTTATAATATAAAAAAAAAAATAAAAATTCTCACTTTATAAATTGCACAAACCATTAGTTTGAGCTATCAATCGTTCAATATAGAAAAATATTTTTAAACTTAAAATTTACATCGATTATCGGTATTATAATTTATGATGGACGAAACCTTATAATCACATAAAATCAAGAGCAATCATTTCGATTACCAAGAGAGATAAATAAAATTTTTTAATGCTGCAGGGGGGGGGGGTTTATCAGCATTTTTCAAGCGTCGATCTATAGAAGGAACAGTATTTCTTTAATTGAAAAATCAATACAAACTTAAAATGGAATTTAAATAACTTGCAGTCGGAAAAATTAATATATCACAATTTTAATTTAAAATAACTCAACCTCAGCATATTTTCATATTTTAATACTATAAAAATACCTTATGATGCCCATAAGCACGATAAACAAAATTAGCATTATAATTTTCAATAAAAACAAACTACTTGAAATATCTGATATAACATGCAGATTTTGAAATTAAGTCTCCAGGATTTATATAATAATTATGTAGCCATAAGACAATGCAGTTCTTAACAACTGCACAGTTCAGAATAACAATTTAAAATGTTCTGCAGATTACATAAATTTTGAAATGCAATGTAAACTAAATATTCGTTAAATGCATATGCAATCAATGAATATTAAGAGTACAGTGCCTTATTTTGGGTATCGTAAGATATGATCCGATAATCCCTCATAAACATAACTAAATATTTCACTTTAGAACTCTATACATTTTCATTTAATACATATTAAAATATAAATTTACAAATGAATCAGTTTATTATGATTACAGCTAGTGCAACTAACAATAGATTAATCTAACTGTGCAGCACAATAGTCCAATGAAATTACAATTTTGATGTCTTCATTAAATTTAATTTAAAATTATTAATTTTTTATCCCAAGGACACTATGGACAATTTATGTTAATCTGAAAGTAAGGTATGTGTATAGAATTATGTAACATTTTTACTAATGTATAATGATGGTCCCAATTGTGCTTTAAATAGCATTTATCTCAAAAGGGATCTATTTGATTTTTTTAACTGTCCACACATAATGATTCAATGCAAATACGAAACAATTACATACATAAAGTTGTTCAAAGCTTTAAATATCACATTAATGGGTTTAAGATAAATGGTCATTTCTTGCAAATAAAAGTAAATTTGATAAGAAATTTTGAAGTTTAACAGTGAACTCTGAACTATTAAAAGTATTCATGCCTGAGATGGAAATCACACTCAATTATAAAACTGAAAGCTAATATATGAATTTACCATAACTGTAAAAAGTAAATTTTTGTATAGTAATTTATAAAAAAAGAAATTAGTTAATAAATGATCATAGAAATAAAGCAATTTTACCAAACACAATTAAATTGCAATTTAAAAAATGTAATATATATTAGTTGATAATAAGCTTTATATATTTCCCTTTTAAACGTATAACTCTGGTGCCAGCTCATGCCTGAACATTAAGACTCTTTTGTCTTGAATGAAAGATTTGATTATGTAATTGCTTAGACTGAATAAAAGAACAAGTACTGCTGCAGCAAGTTAGGTTTTCAAAATACTAACTATTATTTTACCTGCTTTCATAATAGTTCTTACCCATTTTATATATTTAAAATACATCTGTGCTTTTAGCTTTTTAAAGTAACAACATAAAAATTTAATCTTAAAAAACTCAAATATAATGAAATCAAAAGAAGGCAAATTATTATTGAAGTGCACAGTTAAAACTTCCAGGAAATTACTGTCACTTTATTTTTTTTTGGCTAATTTTAATATTTTTCATTCAGAAAAATATTAATTACAATAATAACTCATTTAATACAATTAAAATAAGCAATTCAAATATGCTAAAATTTCATTATACAAAAAAGTTTTTAATTTAATATTAAATATTTATTGCTCCCAAAAAATCAATATTAACTTATTAACTATGCAATACCAAGCCTTATTCACAATGCATTAAAAAGTTTTAAAACCTAAAATTATACACACACTTGCAGACTTCAATTTAGTTTTTAATATATATTAACATTTTATCTTTATACAACAAACAGAAATATTTCTCACTTACATGCAATTTGTTAGATTAAAATAAAATAAAAATTACAAGAAACATTTAAAGGATGTATCTATTAAAGCACATTGCTAAAAACTTAATTTTTATAAAGAAATAATATCAATAAATAAATGTCACAAATATTTTAAAATTTAATAATTCTTGATCACTGTTCCCATTTACAAATTGTTAGAAAACTAGAAATTACATAGTGTAATAATGAAGCACTTATATACCACAAAATTAAAGGATTATATATAAGTACTTAAACATTTAATGAAATGTCATTTCGGTAAATATACCAATTAATTTTATTTAGAATAAAAAATTTATTATACTATAAGTAGTGTAGAAAAAATTGAACACATATGTTAGTAATTTTGAGTTACATTGGAAGGAAAGAAAATTATTTTGTTCAAAATAAAGAAGTCCAATAATATTAAAAATTTAATCATTTTTGATGTTGTGAAATCTTTACATTTTGAAATAAGACTTATCCATACATGAAATGAAAGAGCTACTTTACGATTCCAGCAAGGTCAGAGATTTAAAAGTAATTTCAATCTTTCGAAAAATATTTAGGATAATCAGAATCAAAGATATATTTTAAAGAAACAAGATTATTTACTATTATGTTAGTCTTCGAAAAAATCCTATTAAACTAGAAATTATCCACATAGGGACTTAGACTGGTTTGTACAGTTTAAAATGAATTTTCCAAACAATTAAAAAAAATTATTTTACTCAATGCAAAGAGACATACCCTGTGTCTAAGTCATTAAATGACTAATTGCTGAAATAAAGATCAAGGGTAAGGTTTAAAAGAAAAATGTATTTCTAGTAAAGTCAATAATAAACAGAAGCTAAATAAAATGATATACATACCGAATTATAAGATACAATATAAAAATCTGATTGGATAAATTAAGTGAATATTTCAATCGCACATAGCCGTTGCACTACTAAATTTTCTGTAATTATATTTGATTTATTTTCATACCAAAATTTACAATGTTTAATGCTTTTACATGTTTTTCAGTCAAATTGGGTTGTTTTAATAATTAAGATTTGACATAAAAATTATTCCTAGACGTCTATTTACTTATTAATACAGAATTTAAAAGTAGTGATATTTATTTTAATTATACTTATTAAATATTGCATAAACTTTTCTCTGATTTTTTATTGCTAGAAATATAATTATTTTACAAATGTTAAATAAAATAAAAATTTTATGAATAATACATGTTCACATATGGCATCTAAAATTAAATAAAAAAAAATAAGAAACTCTTCATAAAATTTCCTTACAATATACATTTCCATATTAATCAATTAAAATAACATTGGCATCTTTGCAAGGAATGAATTTCGTCCATTGTCATCTTTATAACTAAAGAATTTGCAATCAAATTGGTCTAAAAATTTTGCAGAATTATACTTTTTGTTTATTTTTTGTCTTAAGGCCAATTCATCATCATAACACGAGTTTTTCAATGTATAACAAAGGAATAAAATTAAAAAGGCAAAACACTACAAGTTTATAAGCTTCATATGAATTCCAGCACAGATACACCAATTATATAATGTTGTCTGTATATGAGTTGAACAGCAAATACTAAACCCAAATTCTTTGTGCATCAGCATGACTTAAAATTGGGAAGCATCGGAATCTAACATATGATCGACAATTTTGAAAGAATACCGTTTCACTTCTTTGCGCAAAATGACAACAAAAATGTTAATATCTTAATTTCTCAATTTATATAATACGCATTAAATTCTAATATTTAAACAAATTCATATCCAATTTTATAAATTTTTGGGCTAAGAGCACCATTAAAATAAAGCCTTATGCTGCTAGCAATATAAATATATTTCAGCAAAAACAATTTGTTTTAATGATCAAAATAATACTGGGAAATGTACATCATTCTAAAAAATTATAAAGGAAATTTATCTGAGTATATAGGAAGTAAACAGCCCATAATTTATTAGTCCTAATTACTTCTTTTTAATAAAGTGTTCATTTTTTATATTCACATTTATTTTTACCCTTATACGTCCGTATACTTTGGCTCACAAAAAATAAATGCTCAGGAAATTTGATAATTGCGCACTCATACAATTAAAATTTTTTATAATTTTTAGTTTTAAATAAATATAGAATTAAAATTTTAAATGCTTTTATCAGAATAACATAATGCTTATGAAAGAAGTTATTTGATATTGTTACTTATTAAAAAATTATTTATATTGATATGATAGCTAACATAAGTATATAGACATATTAGCAAATTATGAAGATTTAAAAATGTAAGCCCTTTTTCTGTTAATTAAACAATATTTTTAACTGCATATATTTGAATCCTTTGTATAAATAAATAAGCTGAAATAATGCAACATATATACTTGAGCAATCAAAATAAAAAGGATACAACGTAAACTACACCTAAAAAAATAGTCCCGTTGAATATCTTGTGTTATATATTTTATAGATGATGGAAGAGAAAATCGCAATTGCATGCAGATTAAAATTTAGCATTAATTAGATAAATAGAATTAATGTATTAGAAAAATATGATCTAATTAAACGAAAGTTGAATGTATATATATTCAAAAGTATAAGCATTTTTGACAAAAATCAGCTTTGTTTCAGAATTGAAAATTTGTTTTTGCAAAATATAAGTAATTATTTTAAGCTACTTGATTTTTTATGCAGGAACTGTTAGTAACAAGTTTATACTTAGGTTATGAAATATATGATCTCACGATAGATCAAAAGTGCATTTGTGTCTGGAATACAGATCTAATTCCTGATAACAAAGCTTGATTAAGAAATTTAACAGTTATGAATTGCTGTATAAGATACCCTATTGAAGAGATAAAGAGATTACAGTAAGAAAGCTCAAAATATAACTTAATTTTTATTTAAATGCGATTAACTTTGTCTAAAAAATGTGTTAAAAATTCATCAATAAGTAGATAGTAAATGCTAAATATCCAATTTTCATATTATTTATGGAAAAATATGCATTACAAGATTACTAAAAGACAAATTTCCATAATTTTGAACAAGAGTGCAAAATATAGATATGTCCCTAATTCAAATATATAAAAATTCATTTGTAATTCAAAATGAAATCTCTTTTTGAAATTAAATATAGTTTTTTATTGTGATAAAAAAAAATTTGCATATTTCTCATCACTCATTTACAACTATCACTGCTCATATTACTAATAATCTGAAATAAGCATTTAAAATCTTCCAAAACATGCTTTATTTCAAACATATCTGTTACATCAACAAGGTCTAAGAAGTGATGCAAAGATTTTTTATTATAACTGATTGTAAATTTATTTCAATAGTATTTAGACTCTCTTATAAATATCATAAAATAAACATAACAATTTATTCCAAATTGTTCAAAGTTAATAAACTAACTAAATTTACATCTAAAAATTTTCATAAATATGAACTTGTTTGATTTATAAAATATGTATTAAAACATAAGCCTAAATTTCCAGAAAATTAAAAACTAATTTCAATTAATAACAAAAAATAATCATTTAAGGCATGTGTTACATTTTAATAAAAATTTTACTCATTTAACAATATTACTAATTTCTAGCAATATATAATAAAATATTTAATTTTTACATATTATTAAAACAAAAAATTTTAAAGCAGGTTTTCTAACAAACAATAGTATAATAAATTTAAATGCTTTATGTATTGTTATATAACCTGTTTTCATTTTAAAAGGAGCTTAAATGAAAATCAGTATGCCTGAAAGAAAAAAGTAAGGCATACTTCTAAATTTATAATTCTAAGTAAATTTCTAAATTTATTATGGTTTACAATCAATTCGATTAACAGGTAAAATTTTTTCAAAAATTTTAATGAAAATTTAGCATTTAACAAAACTAGCTTAAAAATAAGGTTGGTAATCCAGATGATACAAAAAGTAAAATTCCAAGCATGAATAAATTAAACAAAATTTTTACAAATTTTACGATCATAATTAGCTACAAAAAAGTATATAAATAATAAATTCTTGTATACTTGAACACAACTAATAAACATTGTTTTTGTAATAGTTGGTCTAAATTTATTAAATGACGAGCAAACTAAACCACTCAATAAAATAATGTAATTCTTGTCATGAGAAGTTATTAAAATGAATATAAGATGCAAATCTTCCATTCTGTTCAATTCAGTACACATTCGTGGAACTAAAGAATAAATACCCTCTTTCAAAGAGAATACTTCCTGGTAGGTCGCTCTTTGGCATTTTGCCATGTTACGGGAAAATAAGAGAAAAATAAAATTTTTTAATATGAAATAACAGCGCCCAGATACAGAGAATGAAACCCTGAAATGGAATTTATATTTAGTGGCCCTTGCTTTCAGCAAAGAATTAAATTAACAATAAAAAAAAACAATCTATTCATGCCAGTAAGCGATGAGGACATGACCTCAATACCCCTGCTGCGAAAAGTTTAATAACAGAAATAAACAGCTAAACAAGAAATTAAAGGAAAATTTACTCACCTGGTTGAACCATAGCGGAACTCCACGGTAATCTCAGCTTGAGTAAATCCACATAAGTAGTCACTATAATTTAATTGTTGGTAACAATAAGACACAAAATAATTTGGCAGTAACTAAAACTTGTAACTATCCTTCAAGCAACTTGCCACGTAACTTAAAAATGAGAAAATAAATAATACAATCTAAGCAATACGCTCCGAAAAATCATGTCAGATTGGTCGGTGTCATTATCAACAACACGCTTTGTTAGCAATGATTTTGAAAAATAAATAAGACTGGGGTGTCCATCTAAGTGTCTAGTTTCTCAGTTGAAGCGCCCCACCGAACTTTTACAACATCCGCGTAATTTTCTGACTGAAACTAGATTACGAGAGAGTCAGCTGGTCGCGAGAAACCAGAAGGCAGCTTTGACCAATGAGCGAATAGCTTTAGGTTTGTTCCGTGGATGACAGCTCTCTCAGCCAAAATACAGCCAAGGGAAGTGAATTGCGCCAAGCGCAATTTTCACGTGAATTGTTGGTTTATACCGAACAGGCGGCGACGGTTTCATCACAATCAATAAATTCGCTTAAGAGGACAATGCAGTAGCATTTGGGCTTTATTTCCTACCAGAACTTTATTTTCAAAAAGTTTCAGTTTATGTCATCCTCGTTGGTTTCAGTTCGTCTGCCTGTTGCTATAGTTTTAATCTATGATAAACCTTAATTTCCCCTCTTTGATTGTTTGACTGAAAAGATAACCTAAGTTTCTTCTTTTCAAAATGCTTCATATAAAAAAAGAAGTCATTACAAATAAAATGTTTATAGAAAATAATAAAAGATAATATTACTAAAATTACACATTTTTAATAATAAATAAATTAATTTTATTATGATTACTTTCTTCATAATCATTTTATTTGCAATATCTTCATTTTATATGAAATATTTTTTAAGTGTATTACTTAAAGTATTTTATATTAAAAAAGCAATATAACAAAATTGAAACATATAAAAGACATCTCAGCTACTGTAACATAATTAAAATTTAAATTTTGTTTCAAATATAAAACATCTTTCAGTATTAAATTTTAGGGAAAAAAACAATCATTTTTAACAATGTTTATATTAATTGAGTGTCGTAATTACATCTAATGGGGTAAAGCATTTAGTTAATATGAATACATAATTTGAATTCAATCAATATTAAATAGAAATCGAAGGCAAAAGACGTATAACAAAAAAAAGACTCATTTAAAAATATTTAATTAATTCATTAATTGCATCAGATGTATATTTCCTAATATGTATATTGAAATTTATTAAGTTACAACTTTATTGATTAAGTAGTAATTATTATATTGCAATGCACATTATTTAATATAATTATCAAAAATATAACTGATTATAGCATGGAAAAGAATTTATATTACATATTAGAGTTATTGAGATTTGAAGTGGTAAAGAACGAGAGATGTAACAAGTATAAATTTTATTAAGAATGAAACCACCTATCGATAATTTATTTAAAAAAAAATAATAATCCAACCTTTTTTCACAAGTATTATGATGAAAATGCTAATTGTTTGCCTCTAAGCCGAGTAAAACAAATCATTTGGAGACTTCAATTTTTTTGTTGGTGACTATCATTTTGTATAATCATTTTGATTACTAATTCACAAAATTATTACTAGTGTAATCAATTTGTGACTTCAACATTTTTTACTCGCTCTGTGGACGTAAATGTATATCGTGTACTTGAATTAAACAAAATGAATGAAACAAAATGAATAAAAAAATAAGATTAACAATTTATGTAATAATCAAAAATAATGTTTGAAATCTTATAATTTATATTCTTTATTTTTTATCCTTCTCTTTAAATTTTTCGAAAACTGATTAGAAGTTATATTAACTAACATATTTATGTTTATTTTGTATATTCCCAGAATTCTTCCAATAGCGCTTAAATGTAACAAACTAAGGAATAATTTAACAATCGCTTTATAATTCCAGTTTAATTTAAGGGAAAATTAATCGTCGAGTCGATAAAATCGGAAAGGTTTAGCTTTCTAAGTGATCTCAATTCGAATCCAAATTAAAGACATTGATGTGGATCGATATTGCGGGTCTTTCGATCACTAGTGCCTGAAGTTGCTATGCTGGAGCAGGGTTAATAAAACCAGAAAATATATTGAGCACTCTTATTTTCTCAGTCTTTTAAGGATTTTTACTATCAGCAATCATGAATACAAAGAATACGAGTGCTACAGCTTTCAATAATACATTTATTGTTAAAAATTGCTAAACAATGCAACTTTAAGTATACAAAAATGCAACAAAATGTATGTCAAGTTAAAATATACAAGTTACAAGTTTCTAGAGGTGCATCTTCAAGTCCAAATCTAAATTTGGAAGATTTTTTAAATTATAACAGTAGAAAAGTGAAGCTAATAGCCATGAAAAATTGTTTTGAAGCTGAATGAATTTCAAAACTCTAAAAACTTTGTCAGAATACTAAAAAACACGTGGGCATTATTGAATGCATGAAAATGGGTGTATTGGAAGAATAAGACAGATTGATAAATGTGAATCATAGAAGCTTTTCCCATTTATTTTCAGAAACATATTAAAAAATTCAAGATTATTGTGTGCCTTCAAACCGTTTTTCAGATCGATATATAGATGAAATATCAAATAGAAATGAAACAATGTTAAATTTTTATTAACAATATAAAATAATCCCCTCTTAAAATTTTAAAACCATGAAAAGACCTGATTAAGCAGTGTTTAAAAATTTGTTAGAAATTTCTTTTACACATATGGTAACAACATAATCAGAATTGTAAGAGATATGTCTTGAATGAAGTCATACGAGGTTATTATAAGTAAAACAGTTTAAAAATGAATGAAATATTCAAAAAATAAAACCTTCAGAATAAAATTATTTTATATAAAGATCAAATAATTAATTTTGAAAAATATAATATTTAATTAAATAGCGATGCTTAACAATATTATTAACAATTAAATAAATAATAACAATTACAAAATTAAGAAAGTTTGATGTTGATAATTGCCTAATCACACAAATCTTCTCGATTAGATCATATTTATTAACAATAAATAGCCACGAGTTCGGAAATTTGAGGTGGAATCTATTATCTTATTTCATACAGCTTATAAATCAATTTCTAAAATAATGAAATGGGGAAAAACGACATTCGTAATTGTCGTAGCACACACCCTTTTAAAAAGGATAGAATAAAGAAATTAAATTGCGTCTGGAGTAATTTAATCCAAATAATATCTTTTGTGTTACAAACATCTTTTGTGTTAAGAGATTATAATTTAATGAGACAGTGCATAATTACTAATATGCTATATTTTTGAAAGAAGATAGTTATTTGCATCGAGTATGATGGCGTTGAAATTGCTTTATTTGAATTATATTAGTAGTTGATACTTTTATAAGTACATTGAGCCCAAAAAATTATTACTGTTGTTTGACTTCAAATGTATACCATTATAAGAGTAAATTATGTTCCGAGTTTAACAAAACGAGAGAGAGAGAGAGAATTAATTAATAATTGTTTTAAATATTAAAGTATAGTGTGTATATTTCAAATGGCACATTTGGAATTTTGAAAATAAAAGTTTTAATTTAATAACTTTTATGTATTGTAAAAATGAAATATATTTACAACACAGTTTAAATATGTACTACACACTATATAAATGCCAATTATATTAAAAAAATATGAATAGTTGTATAAATTTTAAAAATACTCTCAATGTTATGCTATTTCATTGACTGGGGTACATTTATTGTCATGAATTTTTATTAATTATATAGAAAAATAAGACATTTATTTTAACTCTATCATATAATTTATATATTTAATACAGCTTTTTCCTTTTACTTTTTTTCTAAAGAAGTGCAATTAACTAAACATTTGGCTAAACTAGTATTTTCAATAACGATTGTCCAAAAAAAATGCAACTCTATTATCCTGAAAGTTGATGTTAAAATAAGAGAAATGTACCATTTTAAAATAGATAATAGATGATCATCAGCATATAAAAGAATTAACGATGGAATAATTGAAGAAATGCTCACTAAAAGTTATGAAAATTCAGAAAATAAAGCAAAGACAGCGAATCTGTTATCCTCAGCCCGACTACCATTGTTGAATTAGAATAACATTTCTTCTCCTAATATTGGTATCTCAATGTTAATTTATTTGAGCGACGTTGCTTAAAAACATTGTTTCCAGAACAATTTCCTAGAAATTTCATATTAAAGACAGTTCGTGCAGGTTTATATTCAAAAGCATATGTTAAAATCTGAAAATACATAAATTTTGTTGTCCACCTTGTTTTGATTGGATTAATATTTTCTCCTCTGGTTCCATATTTGAATAAGCAAATAAAAATAATCCATGCTGGCTTATTCGATTAGTACTGATATGAAATACACTTGAATTCATTTTACGAAATGAAGGGAGAAAACAGTAAGGACAAGCTCAAATTCCATCTTGAACTGGAATGAAATTTCGAGTTGAATGAGATGAGAATTTTTTGTGGAACATACGTGACCACAGGCACGGCTGCAAAAGACGAATCGAGAAAAAAAATGGAGAACAAGAGGAAATGTCCAGCTGAGTTTCCTTGGCGCATAGCAAAAAAACAGTGATATTTCTAGATTTCTACATAAATTTTTCAAAAATATTAAATATGACAACTTAATTCTTTAAAAAATTTTTAATAAAAATATATAAAAACTTATAAAATTGAAGGAAGTATTTTCGATGCTCTATATATGTTTATGAGAATATAACCTTGAATAAAAAAGGGAGGACAAAATATAAATATTTTTTACGGTAATTAGAATTCAATGAATATAGTGTAACTATATATAACTTTAAGCACAAAAAATATTTTTAAAAACTATGCCAAAAGAAAAATAGTTAAAAAACGATTTTTGTCATTTAATTTTGAGCAAAATTAATTAATCAAATTTAAGAAAGGTAAACTGTAATTTAAAAGAAATAAACAATTTGTTAATATAAGATCCTAAATGTGAAGCTAGTTACAGTTACATTCATTCTCCTTTCTTATTAGACTAAAGGTTACAAGCTAAAATATTGAATAGATTTTACAATTAGAATTTAAAAAAAAAATTCTAAGTATGGAAACTGCATTTGGATTCAAAATATTGAATCTAGTTTTTCTGTTTAAATATGGTACTTGTGGACTTCTTATCTCACTAAATATATCATTTGCGGTAAGTATCAAAGTAGCAAATAATCAGATAAAAATACATAAAAGCAATTAAAAAATAGGATTTTATAAAATGTTACCGAAATTTCTTCATTTTCTAGTATAACTATTTACTTAAATGATTTTTAATTTTTACGTTTCAAAAAAATATTTTTTTAAATAATTTCTTTGGCAACAATTTCATTAAAGTTTAAAATAAAATAGAAAAAAAATAATTTGAAAATTTTATTAATAAATATGTCATAGTCTGAAGAAGAATTTTAATATACAGTGTAAATACAAAATTATTTATCGTATTTACAAAATGTAATAAAATATTTGGCTCAAATTTATGAATACATATAAAGCGTAAAAATGCTACTTAAAATATTTCGATAAACTTCAGAGAATTGCAAGAAAAATTAGAATTGGCTAAAAGATATAAAAATAAATAAAATTTTCCCCATTTTTATAATAATAATTATTATTTAATAATAATTAATATTTTTTAACCATTTTTGATCAAATTTTCTCAAATTTCCTAGAATTGGAATTTAGAAAGAAAATATCTTTTTTTTTTTTTTAATATAATAATTTTATCATTGCAATTTTTAATTACCACTAAAGTTATTATTTCTACAAATGTTTTTTTTTTTTCTGTTTTTTAATCGTATATTTCCGTACCTATACATTTAATGAAAAACAAAATATATTTTATGAACTCTCTCGTAAGAAAAAAGAAAAGAATGGAGAAATATTTTCGTAAACCCCACTTGCCTAATACTTTTCCTTTTTGTTTAAAAGAAATAAAATACTTTTTCGCTGAAAACAGTACTCTTATTTCTTATATGCATTACGAATTGTTGTAAACTCGTCTATAAATCTTGCGATGTTTACAACGAGAAAGGAATT
>JAPDSC010126717.1:64962-84225 GCA_026290005.1 Latrodectus geometricus
AACACATAAGGAATATGTTTATCTTTTTAATACAATTTTCTTTTCTTTATTTCAACAAAAAAACACAAACTTGCTAAATTTTCATTTTGAATTTGTTTTTCATTCCCCCCCCCCCCCAAGAACTTATGTGGGGAAAAAAAAGATACATCCGAACAGAAGTTTCATCAATGCTCCAAAAAGTAAAGCCTATAAAATAATATTTTCCTTGCTCAATGCAAGAATGACACAATATTCCCAAATTTGCATTTTATTGCATTGTTTATTAAAAAAATATTATGTATGACGTTCATTAATTCTTTTGCGGCATGATAAACACAAAAAACAACAAGAGTAGTAAACTTAATGAAATGAATAACAAAACAACTCAACTCAACACTTTAAATTACTCTTATGAGATGATATAAAATTTGAATAATTTATCACAGTAATAAATTTGGAACGCCTTACTAGTGTACAGGTAAAAACAACTTATATTACATTTGAATAAATTTTGAATAAAACGCGATGAAAAATATTTAATTATTTCTAGTTTTTTTCTGTATAAATGGTAAATTTAAAAGAGTCAAATTAATGTTATACTTCATATAAGATAAATATAATAAGATTCGAAACTGGCATCTACATTTATCGCCTTTCCTAAATTTACAAATAAGAATAGGAAACTGCTTCAACAATGACTTATATATTAGTTAATTGAAAATTTAGATATTTTGTGAAAGAGATACAGATTCACGCACACGGACTCCAAGAATCTAACGAATTGCAATCTTTTCATATTTATTAATCCTCTTTTTCATATCGTGACAAATTAATTCACTCTATATATTGATATATTTAATAGTGTACACCATACTTGATGTAAAACCAAGTTAGATTGATTTAAAATCACATTGAAACGAAGGAAATTTTTAGGATATATTGAATGAAAATACATTGACACTCATTTAAGAATATATACTATAAAACTGAACGTTCTTTATGTAAGTCGATACGGTTGTTCGATAATTATTTTATATACAATAAGAAATATTCTTTAAAAACAAAATACCAATCAATCTCAATAAAAACATTGCCTAACACAACAGAGAATTCAAGAATTACATAATTAGTTACCGAATTTCCGAGCTATTTTCATAGTTAAATATTGCACAGATTATTAATTTTAACATTATTTTTTCCATTAAAATTTATTAATATTGCAAAAATATTTTCATGTTTAAATAAATATATAATCCTTTATTTCTCGTCATTGGTCAGTGGTCGTCAAATCCCAGCTTTTATGGAATTTATCTTCGCAGTAAAAAGATTACTAATCCCTTATCAAAATATGTACGTTGTTATCAGTATAGGTTGTTTATTTGCGAAGAGAAAAACACACAAGTTAGTGTTTTCACTTTGATGGTTGGCAACGATTTTTGCTAGGATTTATTTATCTATCAATATAAGCTGCATTAAAACATCGAAAAAGTAATGGATTCTTTTTTAGTTAATTTTGCTTTAGTTTTGAAAAATAATCTTTAAGTGAGGTTTAATATAGCTTTATCTTAATAAATATATTTCTAGCAATTTATGAGAGAAAAATAAATTCCTTTTCTAAAATATAAAAGAGAGAGAGAGACCAATATTTAATCTAATAACTCTTGAAAATGTCTTATTCAATAAAGCAAAAACGAAACCCTAAAAAATTCATAATTCACAATCAACTGTTTTCTTAGTTAAAGTTAACTATGAAAAATTATGTTATATGCAAATAAAATATTTTAAGGAAAATTTTATCTCACTCATTTCTATTCTAAAGCGATATAAGATAATTTTACCAGAAAAATATAATGTTAACATTATAAAACATACACGCACAACATCTCTTTTAATGTCCTCAAATTCGTTTACCAATACATAGAATTCTTAAAAAACTAAAAGAAGGAGGAGGTGTTCCTGATTATCTGGATTTTAAATTCTTACATTATGTATCAAACCCTAATTCATGCATAAAAATTTCAAATACAACTTCGATTAAATTTTTATTTTAGATCTAGTGTCGAACTAATAAGCAAGTTACGAATAAAAATTTAAAGGGAGTTATATTTACGAAATATTTTATAATTTTAACTTAACCTTTTCTGAAATAAAGAAATTATATTTCGTTGCTCAAAAAATTATTAAAAATGCAAATTTTATTAATTATAATAAATTGTTTAATAATCATATCAATAAATTTTGATTCATGACGATATACAAGCTTTAAAAGATGAAAAACAATACGGAGCTTATAATGCACAATAATCATCTAAAATATATGTTTTACACCGTTCATGTAAATGTAATTAAAGTCAATTTAATTCAGTTATGATTATAATTGCTTAAATATTATTTTTACTCTGTGACCGAGAACATTTTAACTGTTAAACTTATTACAGGACTAACTAGTGGAATTAACAAAATATGAAAGTCGTTATATAAATATATACATCAAATCACTAAAGTTTTAAAATGGCCATATACTTTGCAAGACGCTTTTTAATGTCATACATAATACAAATATAGCACGACGTGATTTTATGATGTCAACTAAAGTCTTGGGAAAAATTAATTTATTCATTATGTTATGATTAATTTATTCATAACAAATCTTGTTATTAATGATAATAACACTCAATAACAAAACTTGTAATAATTTAATATAATCTAAATGAAATATAACAAAGCTTAGAATTTACGAACTCCTAATTAAAGAATTCATCGGTCGTTATTAAGTAATTTAAAAACTCATTAAGACAAATATTGATGCAAGAAATTCGACTTAACGAAGTTCAGACGCATTTTAACAAATTTGTGTTCTAAATTTAGAAATGACTTTTTATGTTGATATTAACAGATATTATTATATTGACATAATAATATGATTAGTGGATACAGATTATAAATTTAGTTACTTATTCACGAAAAATCTATTAAAAACAGGAGAATTTTAGGCTTTGTGATCTTCTTTAAAATAAGAAAAAGATTGAAAATAAATTTGATTGGAAACACTAAAAGAACATTTTACTCTTCATTTTATGTATTTTTTTTAAGAAAAGTATACAACCAAGTCCTTTTAAGAATATTCTCTAAAAAAAGGAAAAAATAAGGGATTTTCCCTATGGGCTTTAGAGAAATATAAAATCCGGTTTCATTTCTAATAAAATTCAAAAATAAATTCTATTATTTCTTTAAAATGCAATAAAGATCAGAACAAAAATAAAAGCTAGAAAATAAATATACAAATGCTATAATAAGAGTAAAAATAAGAAACATAACGAATATTGAAACACAAAGGTAACACTAAAATCGTAATCAAATATATTTTTTCAAAAAATATTAAAAATATTTTTCTTTTTATATATTTCTAAAGATACTAAAAGTACAATTTATAATCAATGCAACCTTAAGAGCAATTTTCCTCATTAACAAGATAACAAATTTTCAACAAATTACAATATTTATTCATTGTTACCTTGACAATAATTTACATTTTTAGTATGTAATCTCGCAAAATTATATAGTTTATTACCAATAAGACAAAAACAAGAAAATTGAAATTTATAATGTTTGATGGTAGATATTGTATTTACTGCTTTATATTATATTATATATGTGTATAATATAAAACAATAAATACAATATATATATATATATATGCATGCATGTATATTTTTTAAGGATGTTTGTGTCACGAGGAAGGGAATTCTTAATATTAAATATTCGTAAGCATTTACTCTGATGTATGCTGCAGAAAGTAAAAATAAAACGCAGAAAGTAAAAATAAAACTCTCATCTTACGTAATTCAAAAAGACTGGAATCATTATTTATCAATAAAGGTTAGAACCGCATTTTACTATTGACAGTGCTGTGTTAGAGCTAGTATTTCAAATACTTACGTTCAAATAAACTTTCTTATAAAGATATAAAATTTAATGATTTTATTTCAATATAAAACGCAGTCACATTATACATCGTATCGAGATGTCTTTAGATATCAATTGAAATAAAAAGCTAAAGCCTATCTTTCAATTGGTCAGTTGTATTTGCTAATGCTTTATTTTGTAAAGATATTTTACATGTAAGCTTTCAAATATATAAGAATTTTAATTTATTAAGTTTATTTAATAGGTTAAAAATCGATAAATTAAAATGAATAACACTGCTGTATGTATGAGAACAAATATATACCATCACTGTTTTAAATGGGGGTTATGCTTCTCGGAGTATTTTTTATGTTACAGAATTAACATTTATTTGTTCTTATGAATGTGCAACATACGAAACATAGTTCCAAATTTATTTTTAATTTGGAATGAAAACTCAATATTTTATGTGATTAAAATACTTTTCCTACCTCATACAAGCACACTGAGTAGATGTCTCACATATAATAAGGGGCAGCTAAAAAATCAACCAATCATTCAACCACTTGATATCATTACATAAAACAAAAATTGTTTTAATTCTCAATGTTTAATAAGGATAACTGGACGCATTTTTTTAATCGTTTAGAACAACTCATTGGTTTGATCCGTCAGAAAAATAAAATCGGTCATTATTATTATTACTGAGTAGTATATGGGATGGCAACAACTTCCTTCCTCACAATATCTCTTGGAATTGGGGGTCTGATTAATATTAGAAATTACTTTTTCGGTTCAATCAGAAACCACTGTGCTGAAAAGTCTTACGCAAATTAAATATTCGAAGAACTGATTGTTACTCTATTGATGTAGTGGAAAGTATGTTGTTCAGAAATCAATTTCATTCGCCATTTGATTTTTCCTACAATTACTGAGTGATGTATAATTATGAGACTTAAATTGTTAGCCAATAATATAGTCCAAGATATCTCGATATCGTACTTATGCCAATTATAAGAATAAAGATTATAATGCAATGTATTTAGAATAAAATAACAAACCAGCTATGCGTAATTTTTTGAATATCTGTAAACACATGACCAGCTAAAACATTTTAAACTACTCAACTTAGATCGAAAAGAATAAAAAATTCAAAGTTATTTTAGAAAGATAGATTCTAAAGAAACTGCACGCGGTCGTCACGCGTACTCGAAAACTGATCACTAAACTCTATCGCATGCACATAGATATGTTTTTTACTAATATCGCAAATGAACAAAGATGAAACATTTTTTGTATTTCTTGCGCAGTATCATTGTAAGAAATAAGTCGTAAATGTGATCATCTTAGTATTATTGATTGCATAGAAAAATAAAAACAATAAATGAAACAAATAGTGAAATTATCTAGATAATAGAAATAATGTCTAATAACAATACAATAATATTTAATAGAAATTTTCATATGGGTAATGCAGTATTATACAACACATTTTCGAAACAAAAACATTACACGTGTATTAATATAAAAATCAAATGACACATTCTAGCTGGTCGTGTATATCACACAATGCACTGCGTATGGAGCTTTATATTTATAGCTCTAATAATTACTACAATTGTTAAGCTAATTATTTATTTAGGTAGGTTTATATAAAACTGTTTATTTTTCAAATTTAGTTCATATTAATTACATATTATCTCATTTCTAACAAAGTAAGTATATTAACATAGAAAGACACAATTCTGTTTGCTCAAAAATGCATTAAACTTAAGTAAAATATATCTTACTATAATGAACTGATAAAATAACAATGGAGACTGAGGAATATTTTCCCCTTTTAGAGATAAGAGTTCAAATTCCTTATAACGGTGAACTACATTTCTTCCGAAAACGCACGCACGTTCAAACCGAGTGCTCTTAAAATTTCAAGAAAATAAACCAGATTCACAAAAGCAAAATGATTTAACACACCAAAATAATGTCTATAAACAATGTGTAAAAACGTCTCAACCATATTCAATAGGTTTTGAATATAAATTTCTTCGCGATTTAATAACATTTCAAATATAATCTAGTATAAATATCGACGATGCGCAAATATCGTACAATTGGGCTTTTCTAATGATATTACCATGATACTTGTTTGATAAAATTAAATTAGATATCTTCCTTAAATGAGAGAAAGAAGAGGGAAAAAAATCGCCAAGTCTCAGTATTTTTAAAATGAATGTATGACCCACATAATGCATGCAAAGCAAACAACATTAGGGTGACAAAATACAATCTGCATTTTTCCATCTAGTAAATTTTAATATTTGACAGAAATTATCATGTCGGTCACATGTTTCTGTTTACACTCCGTACTCTAGAGTTCGACTTTTGGATTCACAAACGACATCAACAAATAAATTTCATTGGCCTGGATTCCTTTAATCGTCATTTGAATAACACAATTATTAAAATAATGTATTAAATCAAATTTAAAAGAAATCAACGCAAAGATATTTAATAAATGTGTTTTTATAAGATAAACACGAAAAAAATTAATGTAAAAAATTCCGTTTGTGAGGACAAGTGTTAAAGGTCAATCTTGTTGAGAAACGATAAGACAAACAAGATACAAAGAGTTATCTCGAGTTTCTGAGTAATTCACTGGCTTCAAAGAGTTCTTCAGCTGATATAAAAAAAAAAAAAAGAAAGCTAAAGTTTTTAAAGTTTGTTATATTGGTTTCAAACTCAATAAAGTTTGAGAGAATGGCTCATATATATATTTTAATTTACTATTATATATAAATGAAAATTACCACAATTAATAACAATTGGTGAACATTTTTTTAAGTAATTAAAAGTACCTTCTTCCTCTTTAAGTTTTAATGACTAAGATAAATAAATTTAGGTAATAATATTGGCATTTAGTTTAAAATAAATAATTTAAATATTTCATATTTAAAACAGTTAAAATGAGGCTATTTATAGTAAAAAATATTGTTTACATAAAAATTTCAATTTAATACATTTTTTCCTAAATATATTTCTACTGAATAAATTTTAAATATTTTATAAACTACAATTAAACACATATTAATGTCAGGCATTTTCAAACTCTAAATCTAGTTATTATAATAGCATTAATATTAAAACTCAATCACATTTATGAGCTTTAAAATATTTATGTTTTAAATAGTTTTTATGAGAAAAATAGTCGCTTCGATTGTACAGTATTTCTTTCGATGGCCACGATTTATCATTAGTATATAACAAATAAACAAATACAATGAAACTCAAATTGAATCTATCATCGAAAATTGCATATTTAAAAATCCTAGATTGTTATTTTTAAATGAATATAGAAACATATCATGATAACTTATTCCCGAATCTAGGGAAAACATTCCTGTAGTTGAGATAAGAGTGGCTCACTACACATAAATTTTGACAAGGCATTTTCAGGGAAACGGAAAAGGATGCAGAGCGATAAACAGCCAGATGTGGTAAACAGCCGTGTTATCAAGTTCGGAACCATCTGCCGATGGGGGCACGGAGGAGCTGTCGGTTTTTGTAAAAGCAGGTGACAGTTACGAATTAAAAAGTATAAAGCTGACAAACAGAGCTCTGAACATCCTTTTAAATTTATGCTTACATGTTCCAGAGTTTCATTTATTTAGTTTGCAATTACGTTTAAGTGTTGTCATTCTTATTTTTTTAGATAAGAAATATTAAATATTTTAATATTTATAACAAACATTTTCTCTTTTACATTCTTCCACGCATTGAATAATCTGAAATGAAAATTCTATATATTTTTTTCATTTATTTACTAATACGGTATTAATCTTTGACAATAAATGCTTTTAGATTTAAAAAAAAAAGGGGGAAAAGCATTTTTGATTACTTTTTAATGAAATATTGCTTAATGATAAAACAGTGACAAAATAAAATTCCGAAAAATTAACATAACATGAAATTGAATATGACCTGTATAAAATTAATCACTCATTAAAATAAAATTTCTAGGTAATATTCTTGAATTTATTTGGAAGACAAATGTTTTTGAAATAACTCTAAAATTATTTGTCTAAGAATTTAAACAATATGTTTGTTTCGGAAAAAGAATAATGAGTTTTCTTTACATACATTTTCATAATAAGCCTTGCTCAAATGAATCATTTAATTTAATTTAGAATGAAAATTTCTACTTATAAACAATTATGTACATAAAATATAAAATATGGCTTAATTGCATAATTTTTCATAATTACAAAGTGCAATATAAATATAGTGTTTCAGTATAAAAATCGAAATAAATGCATTCTAAAATATTTTCTTAGTTAATAACTTAGTTTATTTGTAAATTTCCTTTTTTAATTAATGCATCTAAAATTTTTAAAATGTACTGTTTTCAATATGATACAAATTTAAATGTTCATAATTCTTAGTAGTAAAAATAAATTTCGATAACTTTCTATTATAATTGCTCCAACACAAATGACCTTAAAGATTTCTTCGGTACCCAAAGAATATACAGAATAAAAGAAATTTAGAATTTGTTAGAATTTCAATTAAAATCAAAGGATAATTTTTTTTTATAATAAATACTGAAAAGAAAATGTGATTAAAGAAATATCACGTGTTTGATAATAACTCTCACCATTGTGGCAATAATAAATAAAAATAAAATGTAACTGCATACTAGAAGACAGATACAAATTCTTAGCTTACTCTGACCAGGAATACAATGAAATATACCAATTTTGCAGTGTTAATTGAAAAAAAAATAACTACAAATTCCATCGTTAAAAAATAATGAGAAAACAATTAAAAGTTGAGTTTTAATGAAAATTTAAAATAATAAACATTTTTCTGTACTTCCTATGATACCCGAATACTAAAAGACTGTTAGAAATGGAACTGGATGAAATACCAAAAAAATATTTTTCAAATTGTGATCGGAAGATAGAATTTTGATAAAAAATAGAAATTGATAAGAATTGACGATCAAAGTTCATCTGTACGGAATTTGTCAATCAATAGGGAAAAATTCAAATAGGGAAAAATTGTTAAGGTAACCATGATACGTACGAAACAATACTGCATCAAACTGAGAGTACCAATCGTGTCTGAATAAATTTTTCATTTGTCTTTTAAATTATTAATTTCAAAAAATATAAAAACTCTTTATAGGAATAAAAAATTATGCCTTTTTATTTTTTTAAAATTTGGATACAAGTTCTATAAATAATGTAATACTATTTTACATTTTGACCATCTTGATTAAAATATCTTTATTTAAATTACAAAATAATAAAAATTGATTATAAAATATCATAATAATCTTTAAAGATTCATTTACAATGCGTATTTGTAATAATTATTCACAGCTATTGATTAATCTTACTTGTAAAAAATTATTTTAAATATAATGGTTTTATATTCTTAAAACATAAAAAATAATTAATTGAAGAATGAAGAAAATTATATAACAGGAGTAGTATAAAGGAAATTATAAAAGATACAAGCTTGTAATCATATATTTAGGTTGAAACTTTTTTTAAGTCCAAGTCATATAGTTTTAAATTATGATATTCTTGCATTTTATGACATGGCATTTGTTTGTGGTACTGAGAATTTTACAAAAAAGAAAATTAAAAATAAATTGGCTTTACAGTATTTACAAAAACATAAAGAAAAAAGAACATCATTAGTTTCAGCTTTATTAACATTTTTAAAAACATTCAAGACACTGGGGCCCATACAGTTTAAAAATTAATTTGTAGTTCATTTAGAGGAGTTCTGTTACTAAAGACAAGATTTCAAACATCATCATCAGATTGCTAATTGAAAATGGTAATCACGTACATATATTCTGTATCAGATAAACCATCAGAAAGTGTCAATGCAAAAACATAAATAACGATACAGACGTAGAAGGAAAAAATCCAACACTTTCTCAATTTAAATGTGGTTTCTTTTAAGCAACTTTTAAAGTTCAAGGAGATCGAGTAACTGGTTTCTTCCTTGTGTTGTATAAGCTATAGATAAGAACCATTTTCTTGCTACTTTTTATTCACAAACAGAAATTTTATTCAAATTTAATTTTTTTTTCATTGATTTTTCATATGCATCTTATATTAAACATTAAAATTAACAATTGTGATAAAGAATTTTTATGTATACAAACAATTTTTCTGTTTTTAATTTTACACTACAGCAATCAAGAGAGGTATAGTAATATTATTGACATTAATAAATATTTTTTTAATGTTAACAATAATATTACTATTATAAAAAAGCTCTTTATATATATATATATATATATATATATATATATATAATATTGATAACAATAGTAAACGAATGCTTGTTACTTTTACTGTCAAAATAAAAACAATTTTTTATGTTGACAATAAATAAGCAATAATTATTCCTTTATTATGAAGTAAAATAATAATTTAATAATATCTGTTGTTTTCCACACCCTCCCCTTCAGTACTAGCCAGGTTGACAATATCGGGGGCGAGGATTAAGTTTTCCAACTGAACTATAATTTGGTGTTGAGTCAGACTTCCTCAGTACAGTATATACTGAGGGGCTTATTAGGTAGGCAATCATTCATAAAAGGAAAGGACAAAGACAGGAGAATGTACACCTAGCCCCAAATAGGGATTCGAACCCAAGAACTCCCCATCCACCGATAGGCACGCTGCCCACTAGACAACATGGGCGGCAATTCGAACCAATTGAAATACTTAAAAAATAAAGAAAAAACAAAAATGTATGCAAATTTAACTATAAATTTATTATATTAAGAAATTAAGCAATCATTCAATTTTTTTATATGCAAAATCCATTAATAAAATGACATAGTAAAAATACAGCGACTTTGCTTAAATTTTCGAGAAGCTGTCTTACAATGTTATTTTTTATAAGTATTAATTAAATCATTTCCTTTGAATAATATTTGATAATTATTTCACTCTTTAAAAATGGACATCTATTCTCATAAAAATGTTGGATGTTCATAATAACTGATCATTTTAAAAAATTATCTTTAAATCCTTGAATGATCGACCAAATTAAGATTAAAGTTACAAAAAAAAATAAAAATGCATGATTAAGACGGGATCTAGAATTGAAATGATATTATTTGAATAAAAAAAAAATTAAAGTGTTACAATATATTTCAATTAGATTAATACTTTTTTTACAACAAAATGAATTATTTTGCGAAATTTCGATATGATATTTCAATAATTTAGTCTACAAGTTCTCATTTTGAACCCAACCGAAATTTTATACAACTGTTATTTGGCAACATCTCGAAGTTTAAGTGTTTCGGTGCTGTCCTAAAATAAGCATTATGAAATAGCACGTGTTTATAACTGTAAGCAATTTTCAAAATTTTTCATCAGACATGAGTGTTTTGAACATTTTTAAAGAAATATTTATACACGTCCTTAAGCAAAAATACTGACTCGTATCAAATATCTTAAGCATAATTTAAAAGCTCTTTTTCTTTTTATGGAACTTTTGCATTTTATTTATAATAAATCTTATGTTTCGTATTTTAAGTGACATATTTTTTTAAAAATTCATCAATCACAAAAAAATTTTAAGGCGTCACTGTTCAATATTTCCATAAATATAATCCCACAGAATAAAAGAAATATCCTTACGGATAGCGATGTAAATACTAAATATATTAGAATCGCGTATACATAAGTTATTAAAGCAATTTTGAATGTTGGAATATGAACAAACATATTATAATGATTCACATAATTATGCAATATTAAAATTCATAATATAACAGTTCATCACATGACTGTTTATAGATTTAAGTACTACACTTCATCTAGGAATAATTATTTCCTGAAAAAATATATTCAATTACTTCTTTAAAATAATAGCAATAAAAATTGTTTGTATATCCAATAATTTACCGAATTATTTTTAAGCCTCTACCTTAAGAATAATTCGCATAGTTAAATGACAATTTTAAATCAGTGATAAGGATTCATAATTGCCATTTTTGTGTCACTCAACGTTTTTTTTTTTTTTTTTTTTTTTTTTTTTTTTTTGACTACGAAGGTTTTAATTAGAACGGGACCTACATTTTGAAGTGGATTAGGAACCACTTTAAATATCTAAACCCAAGGTGAGAATCAAATTCAAGAACTATTGCACCGAGGGCTAACTATTCGGCTGCTACCTTGGATTTCTGTGTGAATAAACTTAAGCTACGTTCCAAGGTAGAAATAAGATTTATTATTTCTATTTTTAAGTTATTTTCTTCTAAATTGAGCGAAATTTTTTTCTTTGATTCATTTCAGATAAATTATTCAGAAAATAGCAAGTCATTTTTGCCTTTTTGAATATGCGTTTTATAAATAAGTCACTCAAAACAGCAAATCATTTCTGCCTTTTTGAATAAATGTTTTGAAAAACCATTTTGAATATGTTTCAATGTATGTTTTGAACAAATAACAAATCATTTATGCTTTTTTAAAAATACGTTTTGGAAATAAAGTACTCAAAACAACAAATAATTTTTGCCTTTTTGAATAAATGTTTTGAAAAACCATTTTAAATATGTTTGAATATATATTTTGAGAAAATGGCAAATCATTTTTGCCTTTTTAAATAACTAAACAAATTACAGATAGAAATCATTTTTTATATTAGTAATTTGATTGCTGAAATAAAAAAAATCATTATTTTCAAGTGGGTATAGCAATATTTCGATTGTCCAATTTTTAGTAATAAAAGCGTATTAATACACACTAGAATACAAAACGCAAAAACTTCTGAAATTAGTTGCTATGTACGTATATGTTTTGAAACAATCCAAATGTTGTAATATGAACAGGAAACATGCAATGAGAACGTATCCACGTCTGTTTCCCAGAAAAATGTTTGAAAGTGACACAAAGCGACCATCATATATGCAACCAAAGACTTTTGTCTCCAATTTATTCATTATAATTGGGATTATATTTTAAAAAATGATGTTGAAATCGATTTTTTGGAATTGGAATCGATTTTTCTTTTCAATTAATAAACTGCAGAGGTATCAGTAAAATATATAAATATGTGTAGACGAAACATTTGATAAATATTAAGTCAGTTTTTATTGCCAATTTATGATTTCATTTCATGTTTTTATATAGCTTTATCAATTTAAAATATCAATTATCAATTTTCAAAATTATTCCAATAAAATATTGAATAATTTTGAAAATTATTTCATAGTTCATATTTGGTATTAAAATACCAAATCAATGAAGTTACCTTTGTAAATTTCTTATATTATTACAGAAAAAATGGTTCCACTTCTATATAACGACTTTTTTAAAAGTTAATTCACAAATTAAAAATCACTCAAAATACTTGACAAATTATTGCATAAATTTTATTAAAAGTAATACGTTCTGATGTCTAGATTTCAAATTTATAATTTGAAAATAAAATATAAACTCGAAAACTCACATTTCTTTATTGATAAAATAAACATGACTCCAATTTTCAAACAACGTTTTCCAAAGTGATTCTTCTATTCGAATGTAAGTAACCGTCATTTGTGTGTAAGTGTGTGTGTATGTGTGCGAACTTCAATTTCCTTTCTGTTAATGACCCTCAAGATTACAGACTTTACTAACGGTCTCCTGTTCCTTTCATTTTTTAACAAAGGCAAAAAATTGTGTCGTATTTATAAATTAGGATGTGTTGACTTTATAAAGCCAATATAATTTAAAAAGAAAAATGAAGTACTGCGGTTTTTTCACAGTCCAAAACCAGAAAAAAAATATGAGTTTTTATGTCTTTTATATAAAATATGTTTTAAGGTGAAACAAAAAAGCTTATGCTAGAATATACATACATTATGCTAAATTAATTTCAATTAAACATTATTATGGCGTTCGATGTTTTAATTTTTTTTCTCTCCATGTATAGAGTTTTAACTGAAAGTACATATTTATTACTTAATTTTTTGAAAATGTATTATGTGAAATACATAATAACAAATGAGTAGCGCATTTTAATTTTAAAGGAAATATTCTATGAAATATTTAAAAAGCGTAAATGCATTTCTCTCTAATACCTTTCCCAAACGAGTAAAGATAACTAATGAAGATTACACATAGAAAAAAGCAATACATATATGTACATATACACCATTAATAATTTTTACCATTACTTTCATAGATATACACACTAAAGAAACTAGGAGATGGCAATATTTGCTTCAAAGAATAATAGAATAGCTTTTTGCGAAAAGTTTACTGTATTCAGATGACATAATTAGACAAAAACTAATTAATTCAAATTATGGTCAAACTATATGTTTCTAGTTTAGAGATTTTACGCATTTATAAAATTATTTTCTCTATTAATCTTTTCATATTATATTAAACTCATACAAGTGATAAGTTAGTTATACACTTATTCTTAATTCTTTTAGTTTAACCATAAAATGGTTGTTTCTTTCGTTACAGTTGAGATCATGTGTACGTCACTTTATATTACTTATAATTGGTCTGTGAGTTAAACAAATAATCGTTTTCACCAATAATGGTGAATATACAATTTTGTCCACCCATCAAAACAAGTAAATTTGTCAGTGGGTTTGAAAGAAAATTTTGGCTAATATCTTAGTGGGATTGGTTATTTTATATATTATTGGAGATTTGTCTCTCTTGATACCGCTATTAAAAAATAAATACTTATTAATCATTAAGTAAAGATAAATTTATGTCATGTAGCATGTAAAGCACATTAAATATTAATATTTGATTTAAGTGGAATCAAAATAAACATAAATGTCCCACTGACTGACATCGCTAGGTTTGAACCTTAGACTTAAAACAAAGGAAGATTTCATCACTATGTCCCGATAAGTTCCTTGGTCAAATAATTGAAATTTATTTTAAGTGTGAAAGAGATCTCTAATCATTTATCTAAAATCAATAAGAACTAGTAAGAATCCTCAAATAAAGAAGGTTCTCATTTTGCTTAGTCAGTGAGGAAATGAGTTGCCTATTCCCACTTGTTATTGTACACAACCTGTTATTGAATGAGAGTTTAAACCACGTGGCATCACATTTTACCGCCATCTTTTCAACCAGAGTTCAGCAGTTTTCTCTTTAAAAACATCGACTGAATTGAGGAAAAAATTTTCCTTCTAAGACTGAAACTTTTCTTCTTTTCTCAAATATAAAAATAATGAAATTACTTTCTTTAAAAGGAAAGATTGTAACAAAATGCTGTTTTATTGGCGAAATTGAAGTGAAAAGTATGACTTTAATTATACGTTATTCTTAGAGCTGTTTTTATTATGTTGTACCTTCAAAAACATTTTCATGGCCTTTCTAACTTCATAAGCAATTCTATAAAAAAATGTTAAGAGTTTCAGGATGGAAATATTAAATTAAAAGGATATTTCATACAAAGCATTTAATATAAGCGTATTCTACTTATCAAAATTTTCCACTTTATTCAATAATTTTATTATATCATTTGCTTCACGTATTTCCATATGAATTAAATTTGGATTAACAGCTTGTCAGTCGAAAAAATTATTTAAAACTAGATGAAATGGATGGTACATCACTTTGCAAAGTGCACACGCAATATCGTTTTTTAAAACTGTCTGTAAATGGTGATAAATTGTTCTCTGAAATTTTTGGCTAGTCTTTTGATTACTAGAAATGCCAAAGCAATTTTCACTGAATCCAAAATTTTCCAGGATCAATGTTGAATCTCAATCTTGTGGCAAGAAATAAAACTTATAACATCTCCCAACAGGGACCATTTGGATTCATTTGGACCAGGATTTGGACCAACAGGATTCATTTGGACCAGGTTCAATTTATTTTCAACACCGAATATAATGCCATTTTTTTTATCAAAAAATATGTATTCTAGTTCATTTCAATCGCTAGAAAAAAAAAAGTAGTTTCACTCTTAGATTTGGGGAAAAAAAAAAAAAACCATTCATTTTTACTGGCAGCACACTATTCGCAATATTTAAAAAAGTTAAACTGTATTACTTGTCTTTCAAGAGATTGAAGAGTACGAAATAAATAAAACAGTATCAATTAATAAAAAAAATTTCCTCTTTGTAGTGGGAAAAAAAAGGAAATTAATTAAATACATGTTGAAATCACCTTGTTGACAGAATCCAAATACTTTAATCACTAATTTCCGTTGCAAGGTGTCGTTGCGTTCGTGTCGAGGAGTTAAGGATGTTGGTTCTAGAGTTGTTATCACTGGCTAACTATGGTTCAAAATAGTAAAAAATTCCTCAGTAAAACTTTCTTATTTTCACCAGTTTTTACAATACAGATTTGATTTCTAATATTTTATTTTAATTTAGGTCACAGAAACGCAAAATATATCGAACATAAAAATAGTAATTTTATTGTTTCTGTATAATAATGTTTCTGTATAATAATAGGATTAGAATTGTGTCGCAAATTGATGACACATTATTTAGCATCCAATTATTTATTATCTTTTAGGAATGCGCAGAACACAAAATAAAATAAGAGAAAATTATTATAATCGAAAAATATTTTTAACATTCTCCATCGATGCCATCATTCTCTCTTTTCCTCGTCAAAAACTAAACAATGTCTGACGTCGTCTCGCTACCATCATCGAAATCATTAGAGTATGGAAAGATAGACTACATAACATAAAATATGACATTTCTAAAAAACTTAAAATAAAATTTTAAAAAATGAAAAGAAAAAAAATAATAAATATATATAAATAGTTATAAATCCGCAAAAAATAAAATTTTAGAAGTCGAAATAAAGGATTGCAAAAATGAACAGTTCATTAAATTGACACATTAAATATGCTTTTATAAGTTTTCATTTTAAATAAAAGTTAATTTACTAAAATTTTATAAAGATGGGTGTTTTATATTTAATATTTATTTCTACCATATGCTAATTCACACAATATTACTAATAACCAATGTAAAGAGAATATTTTGGCCTATGTCGCCGTGGGTTCCATTGGGGTTAATTAAGCACAAAGAAAGCCTACAGTTTGTAGAAGGATCATTAAACAACAGAAAGTATTTTAAGTTTCGCCTATTTTTAAATGATCTCTTAGATTTCTTGCCTATACTAACTGTGATTTGTTTAATAGAGGATACGTGAAAAATAGCGTTTTCATACCATACATTTGTGGTAATCTTTAATGTTGCATTGATGACGCAAACAAGTACATGATCGGATGTGTATGTATCAAACTTAACAGCCCACACTGATGTTTGCCTTGTAATATGAGGAGAGTACATAGGACATTTGTAATGGCGTGTAAAATACCGGAAAACATAACTTTCCATACAATGTATAATTTATTATTCATTACATTTTTTGCATCATTACCAAAACCTAATGTATCTTTGTAATCATCAGATATGTATTATTTCAATTTTTCACGAATGATTTTGTGAATGCTCATTTTTGAATTAAACTCAGAAAAACATTCTGAAATATAAAAGCCACTTAAAAAAAAAAAAAAAAAAATTAAAGAATGTTTAATCCTTCACTATACAGTTGATATTCAAAGAAAAAGAATTCTTTCATTACAAGTGATACTGGGAAACATGATTCATTAAAAAAAAAAAAAAAAACATTTTTACCACAAGTAACATTCAAAGAATACTATCAATCTTTACAATGACTGATAACCGAAATTGTGATAGCGCACTGATATAAATAAACAAACTTATTCAGATACATGCCAAATGATTAAACAAGTTGATGCGTACACTCATAGACACAATTTAAAAAAAAAAGTAATGCGAAATAAATTTTACAAAACAGGAAATGTATGTTTTAAGTCCTCATTTTGATGCTTTTTAATATTCAAAAACTCATTCGAGCGGCTTTTGCTGAAAGAAAAGGAACGAACAGATGACAGTTAAGGGCACATTTATAGAAAAAACTTGTATCTAGTCTTTAAAAGATTAGATAAAAGTAGAACGTTTTGTGACCTAAAATAGTTTCTCGCCAATCTGTATGCAACAATTTAAAAATAGAATAATAAGTGCACATGTATACTATAGTTCTTAATGTGCGTCGCATGGATTATTTTTATCATAACTAACAGTTGGATCCTGAATACTGATACGTAACAAGGATTTCATAAAATACATTTAGAGACTAAAGTATTAAGAAAGGAATATTCTACTATCATGAACAATCATTACTTTTTTTCTAAGCAACTAAACTCCATTTTTAAGTATTTTAATTACATTTTGCAAATTCCGAAGTTAATTGCCATTAATTTAAATCCTTAAATAAATTTAATATTTTTCATACCCAACATATTATTTTCGCGAATAAAAAATATTGAAAGCATTATTTGAAGTAAATAAAAAATGTGAAGAAAAGTAAAAGTGCATCCATTTTTTTTCTATACGAAAAGGAAAAAAAGAAAATTTTTTTCTAATTGTTTTAATTTATTTAATAATTGTTGTGAATATTTCGTTCAACCTTCTTTTTATTTCTATTTAAAAGAAAAACTTTTTTTTTGACAAAATGTGAAAGATTAATAATTGGGATAGATTTTAGAATAATTTATTTCTTTTTGATGGGCACAAATTATTAAAAGTTATTTTTAAAATATACACATTTGCATTAATTATTTTATTGTAATTTGCATTTTCTTAGAAACTTAAAAAGAGTTTCATTTTTAAATTTCCATTAAAAAAGTTATTTTAAATTAAAATAATAACTGATAAAAATGAACTCTATTTATGTTAAAATAATTTAAAGTTATCGTAACCGTATAATAAATTGTTAAGTTAAAAATTGTTAAGACTATTTAAAATTTTTCTTGTTGATGTTTTGCGAAAAATTTAAACAAAGTTTTGTTTTATTTCTAGCTGATTATATCAGCAACTTGATTAGTATGAGTAGACTATTTGTGTTACATAGAAACGAACCTCTTGTAAAAGCAGAGATTGCATGTACACGGGGTTCTCCAAATCAAGTAGACATTTTGAAACTCTACATTAAAATTTTCTTTGAAAATTAATGTTTTGGAAAATATTAATTATACGTTTTATCAATAATGCTGCCGCCTACTCTGTTTAGTGGTCAGCGAGCCTGACTACAGACAGGAAGTTCTGGGTTTGAATCCCGGTTCGGGCATGGATGTACTTTCTCTTTCTCTCTCTCTTCGTTCTTTCTTTGTAGGAATAGAGTATGAATGATTGCCTACCCTATAAACGGGTACTTATGGCAATGTGTGTACTGAGGAAGACGGACTCCACATTCAATTGCGGTTCAGTTGAAAAAGTGGAGCAGCGCACCCAGACTGCCAGTCTGGCTGGCACTCGGAAAAAAAAAAAAA
>JAPDSC010126717.1:89225-104282 GCA_026290005.1 Latrodectus geometricus
CTTCTAAATTAGTATGATACTGTAACTATTAAAACAACCTACAATAAATGCTAAGCTACTGTTTTTTTGTATACAAATTTTCCCAGTTGAAATGTTAGAGTGTTTTGAATTGTTCTTCCTTACAAACATTTAAATTTACTTGTAAAAATTTCTTTGAACAGTTGAGCAGGGAGTTGTATAGCTACAGGTCGGGTCATCAGTTCAATAGTTCGTGAGTTCGATTCTTACCTTAACATTGATATTTATAGTGGGTCAGAATCCATTTGAAGCAAGTTGATCTCGGTCAAATTAAATTTCGCGAATAAAGTGACTGCAGAATGACAAACAAATAAATCAACAAGTCTACCAACATCCAGATCGGTTGATTTGTTAATAATACGCTAGATACATGTCTTACGATATTCTTGAGCTAATAGGTTATCTAATGACTTTTTAGTGAGAGCAATATTACTAATTTCTTCGATTAAAATTATAAAAATGAAGAATATTTGTAGCACAAATACAAATGCATTCACAAACTTTTGCTTCCAGATTCGTGGTAAGAAAAATATTCAAAATTTACACTGACATTAAACTGTTGTTAATAAAAATTCACCTTTTTTAAAACTGTTCCAAATTGTCTAAGATGGATTATAATGATTTAAGAAAAATTTATAGGAAGAAAAAATAAAGGAAAGAAGTGAATAATACGCAAACACGATCTGAGAAATTTTAAACACACACACACGAACGTGCGTACATATTTATGTCTATTGTCTTCTAATGCCAGTCTAAATGTAGGTTCTGTATCAAAATTAAAAACTCAAAATACTATATTATAAACTACTTCTGCTTTAATTATTGATTTTCTCAAATTTTGAAACAATTTTCTAAATGAAAAAACCCTCTAAAAAATACAGTAATTAAAGTATATAATTAGTTTTATTTTCCATCTTATATACTATACCAAATTACTCCTTATAAAATCCATGCGAATATATATTCATTTAGTAATAAAACATTTGAAATAGGGTGTTTCAAAACCTTTTTATATTACACAATTCAAATATAATTGTTAGAAAAAGTCGAGAGTATTATATTTACTTACAACTGTATAAATCTATATGCTTATAAAAAGAATCTATAAAAGTTTTATCAAAATTAATGTTGTTAATTTAATGTGTAAGGAGATATATAAGAGGTAAAATCCAGTTTTAATTGGTAAACAAATTTCTGGAAATATTGGCGGCATCAAAGAGGAATTCGCAACATCTCCGGAATGTAAACAGAGTTGCTGCGATTAGTCAAATAATTCAGTCACGCGCATGCAGTTTGGTTACGTCACTTGGCTGAATGCAATTCGATTCTGATGTTGAGTCACTTTTAAAGAAGAATTTTTGTTTCAGTGATAGAAATTCTTCAGTCCAATATTTAATCACCAGGAATTAAAGGAGAATGAACGCATACGACACCGAACTTCAATCATTTGTAATTTTCCATCATCACGGAATAATCTATACGAAAACATCAGTTGTTCTTTTAATAATATTGGAATCATCTATGTCATTAGGTGAATTAGAGGCAATATCTTGGTAAATAGTTTATACTATATTAAAATGAATTATAATACTTTTAATACATTTTTATAGTTCAGGGAAAAATTTATATATAATTCATCCCACCAGAAGGAATTCTTGATAGCGTTTACAGTTATGTATCATTATAAAACTCAGAAATAAATGATAATTCAAATGCACAACTTTGGTTCTAGCAGAAAGGCTCCTACAAAGATATTTTTGAACTATTTTATTATAACTAAAACATTTTTTGTGTTAATATACAGAACATTATGGAATAGGGAAAAGGAGATAAATACTGTATTATAAGAAATAAATGTTTATTTATTGTGAATCAGTGAAAATTTATTTAGATATTTTAAGCCCTTCCTCCATATATATATATATACTTGGCAGAAAAATTCTTTTTCAGATCTTTACAGTTTCACGTGGAAACTTTTCAAGCCAACATTACAAAAATCGATTCGATTGAGGAATTCTTCTACCACCAACAACACTATGGGTGATATCGCCTTTCTATTAAGTTGTCGAGACCAAAATGGGAATAAAAGATTAGACACAGAGTAACCTTTGTAAGAACTCAGGTATCAACAATGGCGGAGAACTCAAAGTACCAATTCATCTGTCAAAGTAATTCAAAACATGATTCATCGGATTTCGGTCTAATGATTAAGCCGATCCTTCTATTCACACTAAAACCGTGAGCCACTAGATAATCTTTAACAACCCAGCTCGTTCAAACAGGCATGATCATCCATTAACATGAATTTATTACCAACCCCTAGAAGATTTCGACGCCATTGGCAAGCAAGGAACGGTCAATGCATCTGGCATTTGGCAGATAAAAAAAAATACCATTAGCAGTGGCATATGAGTGGATGCATGCTAAAAGAATCCCATTTCGGAAACATTCCTCTGTTTAAACTTCTTTCACTCAGCAACCAATTTGACAACCGAAAGAAATCCCTGCTCAAACCGAAATACTTGCATTTCGGTATCTCTGTCTTCTGCTATTGTCGGACTGGTTGCACCTGGACCACATTGTTCTCTATCAATACATGCATTCTTCTGTTGAGAGTGGTCTCGTATGTGAAGAATACAAAAGCCCATTTTTGCCTGGTTCAAGAAACATGCTTTTTTACCCAAGATAAATGAACATTTCTCTGAGATCGGTTGAAAAGGACACGCCCTATCAATCGTCTTTCATAGTAACACATTCGAAACGTAGCAAGGGAGGTTCTTGGTGTATATGTGACACATGAACGATCTACAATAGCTTGAAAATTATAATTGTGGTTCTCCTTCTTCAGGACAAAATAGCATATGTATCATAACGAGAATATATATTTTAGACACAAAAACTGCAAACTAAAGCGATTCCACAATCTACTTGTGACAACCACATTTTCATCCATTAGATCACTAAGCATTTTAGAAATTTCTAGAACCTTCCACTTGATTGATATTGTTATTGATTTGATAGTTCTATAGTCACTATATCAATCAATATATTTATATCTATAGTCAGTATATCAATCAATATAGTAATATTGTTATTGATTGATATTGATATTGATATTGTTTGCCATGTTAAAACAATAATTGATGGAGAAATGTAAATAATTCGATGAGAACATTTTTTGAGGAAAATACTATCTATACTTAGAAATATTTAAGAATAAAAATCGAGCTCAAAGTATTACGATTTACTTTAAAAATATATTTGAATAAAGAATTTAAAAATAAATAAATTAAATTTTAATATATTAAAATTTAACTAATATACATTAAATAATATGCAGCTATACCTCAACAATATTTTAAAAATAATAATTTTAAGGCAAAAATAATAAATAAATATATAATGATATGTCAAAATTTTAATTACAAAACATTGCAATAATAAAGCAGAGTCACAACGAATAACATTTATAAACATTGAAAATTTTATATTAAAAATATTATAATATAGAATAATGTAAATTTAACACAGATTAATACAAATAATATGAAATTGAAATTCTTACCTAAAAAAAAATTTTGAATAGTAAGTTTAGACTTACCTAAAATTTTTATATATTAATTTAATATCTAAAAAATTTAATTACTGCCAATCTTAAAGCATCGTTAAAATTTTTTGATTATTCTTACATATAAATTTTAAATATTCTCATAACAATTTTCTCATTCGAGCTTCCTTGCATAAACTTTAACATTTACGCTTTTAATTATAAGATTTATTTTCACCCATATTATTAGGGAAAAACGTTTTTTAATTCTACTGATTGCATATTATCCTGCAATTATATTATATTACAATTCTTAAAGCCTAAAATTTATAATAAATGGATTCATAAAATAATATATCGATTTTTCTTTTGTATAATAAATATGCTTTTTTTTTTTGGATTGTAGAGTAAATATTTATTAAAAAAGTTGAGCAATAATATAAAAGCAAACAAGATACCATAAATCGATTACAAATAACTTTGATTAGTTTTTATACTCTTAATTTTATGCATAAATGAAATATTATTTTTAAAAAATTTGAATTTCGATAGCAAGAAATACATAAAAAATCGCATATTGTTATTGCTAAATTTTTTATTTAATGATTGAAAAAATTTAAACTTCGTAATATGTTTACATAATGTTTTAAAAATCAGACATAAATATATTTCTTTTTCCAAAAAACAAAAAGATATGCATTATGTAATTCAGTTATTGGTAAAATAATAAAGATTGAGATTCTCTTCACTTGTTTACAATTATTTGTCTGAAACATAGAAACCTGTAAACAGTATGAAATAATAATGAATTGTAGTAGTTCCTAACCTACATGGTGAACACATTGTTTCATATGTAACTGATGTTACTGATGTGCGAGGATATTTTAAATTATTTTCAAGAGACGTGACATTTTCTAACACGTAATTTGTAACTATTCAATCTTTTTCATTACTTACTAAAAAAGGATTATTATTTATATAATTAGCGTCAGTTTCCTATAAATAAATTAGTTATCTACAAAAATCAATCTTAAAAAATGGTTGTTCTCATTTTTAAAAAATAAACAATATTCCGTAGAGTGGTTCTTTCCCCCACATAAAAGAAAACTTTCTTTCTTAAAAAAATTTCCCGTTCACTAACTTTCTATAAATAAAAAGTTAAATTTAAATTTTGTCATTGTACAAGGAACACTTTATTATTAACAAGAACATTATTTCCCATAAAAATTAAATCAGTTTCATTCAAAAAGGAAGAAAAAAGGCGTCTTTATTTTATATTTTTTTTTAGAAGAACAATGATACTTTTTAAATTAATTCCCATTTTAAATAAAAAAAATATCTTGCAGTCTATTTTTATTTAAAATATTAAACATTATAATTGAAAATAAGGATGTAGAATTCATATATTGCCAAAAAACTATACCGTGATTTTATAAAAACCTTAAGCTATTTTATGAGGGGGAAAAATTCTCAAGTACTTATGTTTAAAATTTATATAAATAAAAAAAAAATGTATGTTGTAAATAAGAAACACAGAGATTTCATTTCAAATAATTTTTTGAACATGAATAACGTAAATTATTTTGATGTATTTATGCCATTCCTAATTAAGAAGTGATGACACCTTAAAGACATAATAAAATTCTTCATCAAAAGATTCTTTCACAATATACAAAAATTCCTTTACTTATTTCTTTCCCTTATTCCCCCTCCCAGAAAAATAATGACATAAATTACTTAAATTCAATAATTTTCTATTAAAAATTATCGTGTCTCAATAAATTTTATAAATTCTAAGAAAGTCGTACGCCCAAAGAAACTCGTAAAAATTCATCTCCTTCTACGCAATGTCTTGTATCACAAGGCAAGCCAAACTGCTACGTAGAATAATTGTCGTAACGGAGAAGATAAAGTCGCACAAACGTCTTTACGAGTAATAAGTTTTGTGTTTGTTTACTATAAATAGTTACTTGTTTTTGAAATTGTTTACCTTTGCTACGCTGCATATACTTATGTAAATATATTCTATTATGCGAGGAGTGTTGACATACCTTTTTACATTAACTCAACTAAGTTTTTATAAACAATGGCAAGAGATTAACAAATCAGAATCATTTTAACTGATTATAATAAATTACATAATCAATAAATGATTATAAAAAATATAATTATTTAATATAACCTCATTTTATAACTTGTTGGTGTGTGATTGGTAATACATAATGCCACTGATATGTGTGACAGAGAATAATCTTTTCCTTTGGAAATAATTTTTCATTACTAAATTTTTAATTTAGAATGATAAACTTTAATTTAGAATGATAACTTCGTAGTTTCAATGAGATCTTCAAAGTTAGATTTATGGAGAAATTTAATTTAACGCGGAAACACATTGTCACATTTCACGAAATTCATTTTTTTCATTGATCATAAAAATTTTTCCAATAATTATGTTTAAATGATATGGATAAATTACTATAGTTAAATATATGGTTACATATGGATATATGGTTAAAGATACATAAATAAATAGTCTATATAAATTTGTTATACATTTTGTACGAAGTATCAAAGTGTAATAGGCATGAAGAAAATTGTATTCTGTTTTTAAAATGAAACTGAATAACATACAATAAAAAATTCTGCACAAAATAAGCATTGAATACATGTATTAAAATAACAAATATTTAAGTTCTCAAAACATTTCGAGAGCATAGACTCTGAGAGTGAGTTGAACAACAATTTCTGGTAGCACTTACACGCTTCGGTACAGAATAAAACAGAGATTGAATGATGTGTACAGGTATACTGCCAATGTAATTTCAACATGACGCTAAAGTTTATGTACCAGTCACTTGGCAACCCTTAAGAAGACGTTTCCTGTTACTGAAAGTTCTGGAGAACGTGTTGCTCAAGACAACAGCTGAATACTTTCAGCATCAAGAAAAGTCCGCATAATGCTGGCAACATATGATCGTGCACTGTCTTATTAAAACGTAGTGTTTTACAGGCATGAGCATTATATTAGGAATGAGTAAGGTACTAAATAGAAAAACTTAAGTATAAAACAGAAATAATAATAATAAGTTGTTAAATAAAATAATTGTAAGCGAAAAGAGCGACTATGAATTATTTATCCATCTGCAAAAGAAATTAAGGGGATCGGTCGTTATTGCAATTTATTTGATTCATAAACAATCAAATAATATAAGAAAGAGGCGTGTTCTCAATAAACGGATTCTACCAATAGTAGCAGAAAAATTTTGTTTTATTTTGTAACATTTTTAGTTATTATTAGCAAAAAATAGAACATTCCATATGATACATAAATACTATTAACATTACACAATAGTTTCAAAAAAGCACATTGATCCAGCAGCAAGCATCAAATTCATCCATTCCGCTGTGGAATCTAACAGAAGCAAGTAGTCACGTGATCTATTAGTATTGCTTTCACAAGTTTTAGTGGAATTTGGTTTATTTTAAGAATACTTTTCACTTGTTTTTAACTCGCCCTGTGGCTCATTTTTGTTTAAAGTTTGGATAGAGCTTGATAAGCATTCGTAGAAGATAGGACTGCAGTCATGTGAAAGCATGCAAATATTCTCAAAAGTATACAAGTTTTCTCAAGAATTTTGAAATGAAATATGTTTCAGATGCATTAGTTTTCTTAAATGTCTCTATTATAACGAAAAAATAAAAATTGTTCTGGGCATATAAATTTTAACTTAAAATCTATTAAATTTTTGATAACTTCCAATATTTTTGCCTTCATAAAATCTATTCACACAATAATTACTGTCTAGAATTTACAAATTTTTCATAAGATTCGTTTCTCTTTTTACAGAAGCGAACATTTAAACTGATTACAAGAGTAAAATACATTTTTAATCCGTGCATTTCTATCTTCCAGACAATTTGCAATAAAAATTGAGTTTTATTGATTTGTAATAAAGGAGAAAAAGTAAAATCCCGCTAATATCAAATTCAAGAGATGGCTCTATAAACAAAAATATACATCCTATAGTCATAATAACATTAGAGACTTAAACCACAAACAAATTTATTTAACACAAAAAAGTGACATTAAAAAAAATCACAAATACTAAACATCACCCAAACTGTGGCGCTCTCCTGCTTATATTTGATAGTCTTTTCATCCCGTACCAATTACAGCAACTAGTCCAATGTTTTCGAAACCAAAACCGAGATGTTAAGAAATATAAACGGAACCCTTACGTTCATTATGTAGATATGTCGTTCGTTATATATATATATAGATGGCGCTATTCAAAATAGTTTACATAATTTATTTCTTGGTGTTTTACAGCTTAGAAGCGGTATGCAACTCTTAGACAAGAACACACGTGTCTTACAACACGATCACAGCCTTAATTCCATTGCAATTTTTTATTTTTTTTATTATATAAAAAATGGTTAAAAAACAATTTAGCTGTTTCGTAGTTAATAAGAGTTTTGATTAAAAGTTCAGATTTATATAGCTTATTTAGTAATCAGGATGTGGTTTGGCACTATCAGGATGAACCAATGTCAACATTCATTTTGCTAAGGAAAGAAAGGAGCATTACTTTTTTTAACAATTTTTTTACTTCATTAAACGCAGAAGAAACACTTGATTTGATAACTAATTCAGTATCAATTTAACAAATGATTTTAAATTGATGCACATAAAAAAGTTATTTAAGTTATTGAAAAAGAACCTCAATAGAATACATATAAAGTCTTATATATTTTCGTACATATTGAGTTGAGTGAAAAGTCATTGCATTTTTTTACGTAATTTTTTTCAGTTATATATATTTATAATATTAAAGGTCAATCAATAATCATTAACTTTAATATCTCGTCATTTTGAAATACTGCTTCTTTAGAAATAACTATCTCTGGATGTTTTAGGAAGGCAGTTCGTTCCAACTGTTTAATTATCTACAATACACATCTGAACTGACTTTTTTATTCCTTGATTGGAACTCAAAATACACCATACCATTTCAATTTTATCACAATGAATTTAGTAATATTTTTTAATTCCATATAATACATGATGTTATAAGTCTGTTGTAGTACACTGAGGCATAAAATGAAAGTAAATACGCAAACACAATTAATGTGAACTGAAAAGAGGAGAATTTAATAACTTTATTTTTAAAAATACATAGCTCAATATAAGCAAAACATCAGATTCACATTTGAAAAGCATAGAATATGAGGTTTAAAATGATGAAATAAAAATCAAATTTGTATTTGTTAGCCACAAGTGGATATAGTTTTCTTAAAATGATGCACTTAAAGATATGTGTAGGACGTAAAAAAAATGGAAGAGAGGACATTACCAAACAAAACATTTATTATAAACATGACCAAAACAGATCCATTACAAATTACAACAGTATATTCAATTACAAACAAAAAATATATATCTATAATAACAATAAGTAAAGTTATTACCAATATTAATAAATAAAGTTAATTATGAACCGGATGGTTCGTCATTTTTCTTCACGTCTTATTTATACTCTATTGTTCTTTTGTTTACTTTTTAAGTTCTCACCACAGAGCACTAACGCCATCTCTTGGCAGTTAATAAAGCATTTTTATATTTGTTACACATGTTTACAGATTTGAACTCGTAAATTATAATCTTTTTAATAAGAAAACGGCTTGAAAACAAAAAATGCCAATAACTCATAAATTACTTAAACAAGGATAATTGATCATCGAAGTCTTTAAATGGACTCTAAAAAATTTTCAACAACAATAAAATCTGAATAGATATTTTAATTTTAAAAGCAAATATTAATCTGAAAGTATTAAAATAATATAAACTTTCTATAGAAAAAAACCATTAATTACATGAAATTATATGAATAAAGTGAGATGATTCTTATATGTCTTTATAGCAAATCATAGAAAGAAACCAGCTTCATCTACTTTATGCAGCTATTATTCAAATGATATATTTTTTCACTAAATAATCACAGAAAAGGATTTTTATAAATAAAATATTAAAGTTAATTTTACAGAAACTTCTATATGGATATGAAAAAAAGATTAAAAACACATACAGCATAAGGTGGAATAAATACCATTCTAGTGTAAGAAACACTTACTTCTGTAACCAGATGTCCAAAGAGAAATAGAACCTCAACAATACTTTTATCCATAAAACACCAACCAAACAAGGTTTAAAGTTACTATAAGTGTAAGTTGCTATGGCAACTCTTTATTTTTTGTTAAATGTGATCTTTGTTCTTAGTAAGATAGATCTGAATTTTATCTTGTGAGAATATGCCTAGCTTAAGGTTCAACAGAGTAATTGTGAAATTTAACAGAATAAGTGTTCTCAAAGTACTACAAAAAAGTAACAAATTTTTTTTTTTGAAATTTGAATATTATATTATTACATTTAAAGTGAATAATTAAGTTAAAAAAATATTTATTTATTTTAAATAAAAAAAAATATGATGCAAAAGTTAGATTTAAGTTAAGTTCAGTATTTTAATAATCACTTTTTTGAAAACGCATACCTGTTTAGTAAACAATGCATGTTCTCTTTGCCTACTTAAATAATCATAAATTATTTCTTTTTTATGGGATTTATACGATTTTAAACTTGTATATCGAGATATTGCGCATTTCTTGAGCCGGGTACACAAATTTTTATTGACTTGAGGCTCGTGATCTTATTTACATGAAATGCTCCCATTTATTATGTAGGAAAACACACACACACTAAAATGTGCTATACCAATCGGATTTTCTAAATTCAATCAAAATCAAATAGAAATCAACCGGAGACTACTTATGTAGCACAAAATACAGGAGTAAATACAAGTTTCAGTAATAGTTAAAATAAATTTTTGCTAAAAGAGATATACTAGTTATAAATCCGAGTTAAATATTTTATAAGCACATTTACACATTTTAAACTACGTGTAGAGAATAGCTTAAAAATATTGAACAAGTATTTTTTATATTACGTGAAAACGGCTATAATAACCCTGATTACGTGACGTATGTTTATGTAAAGTATATTTATGATTACGTGATATATGACTATATTTTTATATAAAATAAGAACTTTGAAATATATATATATATATATGTAGCAAGGAAAATTCCTAGGTATTTATCCTTATAGAAATGTTTGCAAAGAAACACAAAAATTATTATTTATCTCATTGTTCAATGGTACTTTTTATTTAAAAACACTATATTCTAGCCACGAGGTCAAAGAAAACATCTTGAAGACAAAAAAAGTTACTATATTATCAAGATTTCCATAAAATGGAGATTAACAGTAATTTTTCTTTACGTAACTGACTAAAGCTTTAGATACATTTCTAAAGACAGTCCTAAATATACCATGTTCTTTTCTACTGTTCAAAGTCAATGCAATTATTATTATCTAAGCAGGAATTATTTAAAGTAATTTAATTTTTAAACTTTGTTTATAAATGCAATATACTTTTTAATTCTGAAATTATAATTAAGAATTATTGTTGAAAATACATCTATACATGTGAACAAAATCAATAAATTTGGAATACCATTTTTTGTGAAGAATAACTTTGAAATTTGTAGATAATTAAGTTTATTAAATGCATAATGAAAAATTCATGAGCTTACTGATGAATTTTATTAGTTTAAGTATCACTTAAGAAATATTTTATCGTATAATATAATTAAAAATAATAATATGATAATTGCATAAGGGAATAGCTTAATATATCGTTGAAGTCCTTTCATTATTGACATGAGAATATTGTTAAGGTATGGAAATTCTGTTTATTTCAGATATGAAATGAAAATAATAAAATTAAAATTAACTTTTGTATTTTTTTATAAAATTGTACACGAAGGAAATATCTATAACTAACAGAAAGCTCAAAACTATTCAAATGAAAAATAGAATTATTAGATTAAATATAATATGATTAAGATTTCAGAACAGTGATGATAATGATAAACAAACTAATCAGGAGTAGAAACTAGAGTACCGATCCACGTATGTAAATATGATGATGAAAACAGCGTATTACACTAGTTTTTAATGATTAGTCGAAAAGCTGAAATTATTTTTCAAAATTTTACTAACGATAGATGGACCCTTACTTAAAAATTAACAATGTAAGAACTCATCTTGCATAAATGTATATTTGAATAAATGCATAAATCACTATAAACTATGATGATACTGATATGACAAAAAAGATCCAAATTCGATCTTAGTCGTGATTGTAAAACTAGTGATTGATAATGTGTCATAGTTTTCTGGAATCATTTCTATCAAAGTGAGTGCTTGGGAGTTTTCTATCATACTAAAAATAAATGTGGCTCAAAGTTAATGAAAAATTTGCTCATAGGTGTCAAAATAATAAAAGAATATGCAGTGGTCATTTCGAAGTCCCATTCAACTGATATTAAGGGTGTAAATATATGTCGTAAAAGGACAGTAAGATTTAATATATTCTTGAGCTGTTAGCCTGTTCACTACATAGAATTTAAATCAGTCTTTAGACAACTCGTAGGCCATGTAGCACATTTATTTTAAGGGTTTGTATGAAACTGCAACAGGGTTTATATTAACTTTGTATTTCACATACAAGTGTTACCAGATTATGAGTCATCGTTATTCATATGTATTCACTGAATATGATATATATAAATTAGTTAAAATAATTATGTATACCACTATTGTGAAATTGTAGTGTACACAATTTAATGTACTATTTCTTACCTAAAATCAAATATTATTAAGTTTCAAAATAACCTGCGAAAACCTGAAAAAATTAAACATTCAGCAAAATTAATTTATTGAAATAATTGCAGAACGAGAAGAGTATCACGTGAACGGCAAGGATTAACTAGATCGCATTTACTGCGACAATGACTGGAAACGGAAAAATTATGCTATAATCATTCAAAGGAGACTTTCATAGCAAAATATTATTGAATGATATTTACATTATAATTTGAATAATGTATAAAATAATTTAAGGAAATAGTTTTAGACCAATTCACAATTTACATAAACCATTCATTAAAAATATTCCAATATTTTAAGTGATTTTCTAGACGAATATTTTATATGAATTAAATGTTAAAACGATTCACATAAATGGAGACTTAATATCGATTGGAAAAAAATATCTAATAAATGATAAAAGTAATGGATTATAACATCTCCAACGAAAGATAATGATTAAATGGTTAATATCAAGCAGTATATTTCAGAAGTGATGGGGGAGACTTTATTAATATTAGACTGAAAAAAGAAAATATAAATTTTTAATAACTACTCTCTTTTATTGGCGGTTTTTATACTCTTGGCGAGATAGATGAAGGAAGCGATCAAATTGAGATAGCAGACAGGTACAAAGTTGATGCACAAGTCGTTTCATAATCGAACTATTTTGCTCCAAAAGAAGGAATAAAGTGCGCCAACAACTCCAGGAAAAAACAAACGTCTAGACTAGCTTAGCAATTGTCTAGACTGGGGCTAGGGTATACGACCGACTCCGAATATAAGGTGACTTCGAAAGTATATAAAATTCCGAACATTCAACAAATGTGGAGGAGCTTAAAATCAATAGCGAATTTCGAGTCGGTTGTTGACGCACCTGCCTGTGATTAGTGATCAGAGATAAGCTCAAATGTAAAGGCAGTCGAGAGAATTAAAAGACTCATAAATGTCGTTAATATATTTATATAAAATTTTCCTACTAATCTCCCGTTCCTACATATTTACAATGAAAACAATAATTTTCCTGCGTGATTTGCTTAAGAATTTTGCAGGAAATTCACAACAAGCAATAATATCACACACCACATTGGAGTTAAGATTTTTTGAAAGAACAAATGATTTCATTCCATTTAAAAAATTTAAAAATGCAAAAGAATAATAATCGTGTATTTTAAAATAGTAATGGATGAAATGTTTAAAATCACAAATATATTGATTTTAATAAAAAGCAAATATTTTTATAGATTAAATGATAAAACAAAAATATGCAATTAATAATGTCAACATAGCATAACGTTAAGGAAATTATTTAAATAATATTATATTTGATAATAATCACTTGATAATTTAAAAATATGCTAGAAAGTCCAAAATTATTTACTGAAAAAATCTTTTTTATTTTTATTTATTAATTATTATTATTATTTTATTTTATTTATTTTTTTGCTAGGTATAAGCACTAATATTTAAACGATGTTATTTACTAATGGCTATTGTTAAATTGTATAGATAATCGTTAATTGTATTATATAAAAATTGTATCCGTATAAATATACATAACGAGAGGTTTTTTATAGTTGATTTTGAGAAAAGTCAATATTATCAAATATAGATTATTTGAAAATTTGTTAAAGTACAAACATACATTATATTTACTTAATAAAGCTTCTTTTATTTACATCTTAGATGTACATATATTTAGCTATATTTATGAATAAATATTATGAAGCATACCAAAAAATACTAATAATGATATGACGCAAAGACCTTTTTTTTTGCAATCCGGTTTTTAAAAATATTTCATTATTTTATTTCGCATACGTAATTCCAATACAAACAAAAAAATGTTTACGAATGCATTATTTTTTTATGAATTTGAGGAAATTCTTTAATGGAGTCACATATTCTTAAATTAGGCATTAAAAGTTTTAGAATAATTATTATAAAGAAAACATGGCGGTTATATTGGTTTGATAATTTCAATGGTGAATCATCGATGAGGATTTTAATAAATTTAATCAAAAATTAATCCTATTAAAATTTATAATTAGAATTAGAAATATAATAATATTAAAAAAAAAAAAGATAAAAAAAATGATTTCAAATGTAAAAAAAAAAATTCTTTTTCAGCAGTTGAAAAGAATTTACCGATATCAAATCAAACTGCGTTGTTAATCAGCACTTATTGATTGGAAGAAAAGAATAAAAGTAGGTCAGCACCTCACGCGGTCAGCTATCCACGCCAGTAAGGGCTATTTCATGTTCTTTTCCGAGTTGTTAGCTCATTTCGAGGGTATATGAAAACGAAAAGAGCATTTAGTTATAGTGCAGACTCAATCAGAAAAATACTATAGTCATATACAATAAGACTTTAACCGATAATAGAACTGAAACAAGGATTTTTGCAGCTCTAGGGAAACGTATAAAAATTAAACCTCCTAAAGAATAGTATTTACTATATGCTTCGCAAGATATTGAAGAAAAATATTGGTTTTTAATATTACAAATTAGGAAAAAATTGATTTATATAAAAAGAATATAAGAGTCACGATGTATGATATTTACATATATGCACTCAGTTTTGTGTAAAATTTACCTTAAAAATAATCCAAACACAACTGACTCATCTTGAAGACTTAAAGACTGCAATCGGATTTATACAAATTTATATATATATATATATACAAATTTATATATATATATATATATATATATATATATATAT
>JAPDSC010126717.1:104382-182241 GCA_026290005.1 Latrodectus geometricus
TATATATATATATATATATATTACTGCATAAAGTGATATACTTTAAAATAAAACATATTACTTTAAAACAAATATAAAACAATAGCAGAATTTGTATAAGTTAAAATTTATCCTTAGCCAAAACTCTAAGAATATAAATACAAAGAATTGTCCTCATTATTTTCTATTTCACTTAGATTTTGAAATTTTTCAAAATCATCACACTAAATTTTATTATCTAATTCATATTCAAGAAATAAAAAGACACAAAAATCATATATATATATATATATATATATTAAAAATAAAAAATCGAGTTTTTTAAAATTATTTTCAATGTTAATTTTTAAAACATTTATTATATTGATTTTTAATAATAGTCTAAAACATTGTTTCCATAATATTTAAATGGTTATTTAATTAATTCAAAAGACAAATAAGAAAGCCATCAGATAGTAAGTACATATATTAATAAAATATAATAAAGAATACACCATCAACTGCTAACTATTTATATAAATTAGAATAATATTAAAACTGATATCTATAATATTAATCAGCGACTTTAAAAATGGATTTTATGCGCAATGAATAAAAAATGTGCATTTATAAATAATATAAAGCCAGTTTTATATAAGCGAAACTCATTCAGATCATAAAAAGTGCATTTATTTAAAGAAAATTCAAAGGCAGATTACAAATATAATAAATAAACAAATAGAATGGAGAATTTAAGGCTATCATCAAAGTTTCATATTTCATCTGCTTGCATGGCATCGAATTTATGTGATCCAGAGTTTTCTGTGATTACATGTGTATCTCAAGGGAATGACAACTCTGTAGTCTAATCAACCTAGATACCAGACTCTGATGGTTCAAAGATAAGAGCTATGTGTGTCTCCAAAACTGGAGACTCGTCAGTTGTTCGTGAGATGTCGTTCAGAGTATGATGACGATAAGCTGCATATGTCAGTGTTAGATATTCAGGCTTCATAAATGATATAGGATGACATCGATATCTTGTTTGGTAAAACAAGATTGGCGACAGACAGTGGTTCATTGCCATTGTTGATTCGACAGACGATGGTTCCGAATGCAATGTAAGTTCAAACACAGATATATCTAAGTATAAGATTCAGCAGTGTCTATAATTGTTCATCCACTTCCTTATCTTGTTTTGATAAATATAGCAAGGATGATTGAACTGCTTGAACGTGCTATTGGTTTTGCCGAGATTTGTCTATTTAGATTAGGTGCTTAGAGCGACAGCTCGTGGACAGCCTATGTGACGTGCAGTTATGAAGATACTCGTTCAGATCTTTGGCCATCACAATTTGTCCCATGCACCAAAGCCGCTTAAATTCCCATTTTTTCGCATGACACATGCGTGCAATGGCAGGAATGATGGATGTATCGCATTCTCTGCGAAGAGTTGTAAACCATTCCCGTTGGATCACATGCTTTCCATGTCATTGGAATCGGTACAATACCAAATGAAGTTGTGGCTAGGTTTTGTTTCTTCAGTATAATAGTGCATTTATCAGAATTATACATTACATGCTAAATTTACCAACTGTTTATGCAACTTATATAAGAGTAAAAGTTTGGTAATATTAACAGATTTCCACTGGTATATTTTGCGAAATATACAAGTAAATTTATCAAAGAACTAAATTGATAATAAATCAAAAAATTACTGCTTTATATTAATAGTTTAATTGTATATTTTATTTATAATGTTTCATATTATCAAATCACAAGGGCTTGCTGCGATCCGGTATTAACAAACCATTCGTTGAGTAGAAAACTTCTGTTTTCATTCTCATCGTTGATCAGTAACAGAAGTTTCTTGCGTTTTGCTCACTAAGTCTGTTCTTGTGATGATTTTCCGGATTATTTTTCCCTTGCCATAAATGAAAACAGTGCAGTATCTATGATAATTCTTTTTAGAATTTCATTTGAGGCTATTGTTATAGCCATCAATGCATTTTTTCTGAGCTAACAAAGCATTTATCAGGGTTGGTATCTGGCAATTTCCTAGGCCTTATTCTTTGCTATACGTGATTATGAAGTCTATTAATAATAAAACATCATTCTTATGTTGAAGCATTATGGATATCCAAAAGGTCTTACAAAAGCTTAGAAATGTTAAACTATTGAGAGAGACAATATCGTACAAAGCAATAACTGCATGCTTACGGTTAAATGGTACAAATACAGTCTTCGAAATAGAGGATTCCGGATTCAATCCCAGCAATTGTTAAACTACTAAAGTTAAATGTTGTGAACTTCTACTTTTAATATCCATGTTTATCAAAACAAGGCTTTTTGAAACATTCGGCTTTCTTCCTATACGATACGATGCAGCTTAATATTCGTGTCCACTTAGAAGACAAAATCATATAGTACTATAACAGCTTGCAGAAGTTACCTACCATGTGGCACTAAATATCTCATATACTATTAAATCAAAAATTTTCAGGACTAGCTTCAAAAATATTGAAGAGTATGTGTTTTAAATAAATACTTTTGTCTCCAATGACAAATTTTAAAGAAAATGTTATTGCCACGTATAAAAATATTAATACGGAGCAAAAAGAAAACAATATGCGTAAGGAGCTCGATTGAAATTTAATATGGTCATAAATTATAAGAGGTAGTGGGTTATTTATATGAGCAGAGGTCCTTGTGTGATAAATAGTCTGTTTTTTGTGTCGAATATAAAAATATATATGAACGTCAACAAAAAGAGATTTTCCTTGAATTAAATTTTAAAATTAAATATGTTTATTTTCTGAAATATAATTTTCACTGTTTTATAAATATATAATTCCCATATGAACCAGAATACTTCTTATCTCACACATAATTTATAAAACAATAATTATATTTATATATATTTGAGGTTTCTTTTATATTCTATTTGAGGGTCTTCCGAATTTAAAAATTGTTACTAAATGTTTCTATTGTTTCCTAATTTTTTAAGAAATCTAATATTTTTTTTAGAATTTCAAAGCAAGAATTCTGCAGAGTCTTGTTAATAATGTTCATTGTTAAGCTTAGGTTGCTTTACATCAGTAAAATATTATAAGTGATATCTTTTGATGAAATTTTTTAAAGGTGAGATAGTATTTGATTGCAGCAAGAAAGCTAACTAAGAAAAGTTCAAACACCTACTGCAACTTATATTCTTACTCAAAGTGTAAAATAACCTCTCTCTACTGTTAAAAAAGTGTAGAATTTATCAGCTTGATTTTTTCATTTCAGAAAGTAATTCATAGTATTATGCTGCAATCAGTATTTGATCCCTAATGTAAGTTGTCAAGCCTAATCTCACAAAACATTTGAACTATCACATTTCGAAAACAATGAGAAACAATAAGATTTTAAAATTTCCATGTAAATATGTGTGGGCAACCGATCTGTTTTTCGAAGGGATGTAATATTTTAGTTTCTTATTATAAAAGCACTAAATATTGATGTATTGTAATTAATTTAAGAATTGCACGTAAGAATTCCCTTTTATTTTCATTTAATTCATTTCGATTTAAATTAACAAATTAAATACATTTGTACTTTAAATTACCATAAAACAATACAGCAAATAACCAATTTTCAAAAATTTAAAACTAAACATCAGTTTACAGGAAAAATTTAATAAATTCTCTGGAGTTCAAATCGAAGGTTAATCGCAATTATATTTTAAGATAATATCAATAAAAAGAAAGGGTGTGGTTTCAAGTAATTTTTTACCTATTGACTGAATGATGGAAAAGCGGGATTTGACCTTTTCCATTACCTTGTCTGCAAAACTTCCTTTTTATAAGTTTTTTGTTCGTGAAGAACAAGTTCCAATATCACATTTTTGATCAAATTCTGTTTCGCTTCCTCCTAGAAAGAATTATATGACAAATGATTTATCCCTGTTTTTTCGCCAATAATAAAAGCTGATACTGAAGAGAATTAATAGGAGATCCGGTGTTATAAATTCGAGAGTATTGATCAGTTAGAATTTCCTGAATGCACGAGTTGGAGGTAATTAAATTATATTTCTACAGAAAACTGTGAACTAGCAGCCATTAAAAACTGAAAAGAAAACTTGAAACGCTCTTCACGTTTTAATAATAGGCGGATCATCTAATAAGGCAAATTTTAGCTGCACAAAGAAGGCATTAAAAATAACAATTTTAAAACTGGCCAATATTTTTGTAAATTTAATAGTTTAAGTTCTCGAGTTTGATTTCAGTCATTGGTGAACAATGGGAGAAGGCTGTTGTTCTTCTTCAATTCCGTATTCACGTCTGCAGTAGTGGGTGCTTGTAAGTTTTCTGGGTTTTCTCCCTTGCAAGTGTGTAAACACGTGGCTCACACTATCTATGTACAGTTCACCCGGAAACCAATATTGCGCGGAGGATGCTTAAAAAAGCCTTCTTATAGATTCCAGATATAATATGTTTATTATGCAGAATCTAAAAGTTTAATAGTTTGAAAAAGTTTTGATATTTTGTTATAAAATTATGTAAATACAAATCAAAGTTTATTTTTATTTTATTTTAATTACTTATCTGTATTTAGAGATATGGGTTAAATTCTGCTTTAGGTCCCCTACTTCAGTAACTCGCGAATTAAAAGCGTTTTTTTGCACATGATCATTAATTACTCTTTTGTTTTAGCCTTTTCATTGGTCGCTAATTAAGTTTCACTTTGAAATAGCGGTAGAATTTTTGCCATGGCATCCGCAATTTTGAAAACGCGCCAAGTAAAGGACCTAAAGCACATTTTCACCGAGATATGTTAATACTGCCTTTAAAAATTTATTAAAAAATAAATAAAAATCTAAATTAATTAAAATTAAAAATAACAAATTAGAATTTTTATAAATAAAAATCGATTTTCCTTTCGTAATGACGAAGAGTAAAGAAGGCTATAAAATGATGTAATGATAGGATATGTATGCAAATAAATAATATAACAAAATTGCAACAATAATAATAAGAAAAATAAAACAAGAAAATTCTATAATACACATTTTTATTCAAGCATTTTTCATACCGCACCATGATTTCCTCCACATGACATGGAACAACTGACGCGAACCATAATGTCAGCCATTGGCATAAAAAAAAAAGACATTTTTAAGTTCTTCCCATGTGGTAAAAACTAAGTGTTTAATGGAGCGGTTGAAAAGCGGATTTTAAGTAACTAAATGGAATGCCGGAATAAAAATCGGTAACTGTGAGAATTATTTCACCTTACACTAATCATTCGATCTTCATCGAAAGTCCCCAAAATGGAATTCTTCTTTAGTTTGAAGTAGGAAGAATGGTGTCATTCTGCATGAAGTTTATTACAAATGAGGAATTTTGGAACAAATACACGCAAAATAATACGATACCTAATTGAAATAATTAGGCTATTTTTGGAGTCAAATAATCGGTAATCTTAAAACTTTAATTAGAAAAGATTAAAAATATAATCTTTGCGGCTTACATGATCAGTAATTTTTTGATTTGAGTCAAAATTAAATGAATTTTTTCTTAATGGGCCTTCTTACTGACGGATATCAACAGAAAGAAACAAAGGCTCTCTGAATACTATTGCAAAACGCATGCTCTTTAGCTTGAACAAGTCCTAATTCGACTCTACTTCTGCTCAACTATAGGAAATGGTTGTTGGAATTTTGTTTTCTGGAAGCATATTTATCGAGGTTTATTTAGGAATTTTATGACATGTGACTATATACTATCTATGTGATAGAATACAGCATATTATCTAAAAAAATGTCCCCCTAAAAGAGGTGCACGACAATTAATTAAATTCAATTGTAGTATATCAACAGTTTTCAGATGTTAGACTATCAGATTTTTTTCCCCCTTTTTCTAATGGCTGGCATTTGGGTGATTTACTTTTGCCACAACAAGGCCGGAAACTGCTACTCATTTATCGTTACCCGGTGGGCACCTGTGAACCAAGTCACGGAGGTGAGTTGCATTACCCTCGTCACACCACCACAAACCCGTTTATAGGGCGGGCCACATTCATCCATCATCCCAGGAAAGGACAAGAAACACAGAGAAAGAGAAAGTACATCTGGATTTCTGATTCTGACCCGGGATTCGAACCCAGGTTCTCCCCATCCGTAGTCAGGTACTAAGAATATACTGTTTATGATTAATGCCAAAATTCTTTAACTTAAAATAAACAATGTATTAAAAAAGCGTGTGTTTTGAAGAGGCAACGTTAACACATGCCATTCATAAAATTACTTTCTTTCAGAGCGAGAGAAAGTTATGAAAAATTAATTAGAAGAGATGAATTAAAACAAGTTTATACATTAGTGCATGTATTATGTTTGACTTATACTAATCAAAATTTTGTTCTTTTTATAAATTATTAAATATTTAAAATTTAGATATATTTTGTAATGATATAATGTTTACTTTTCACATGACTTTTAAATCGAAATTTTATCTCAGTTTAATGTGTTATTAAAAAGGGAATTCAGTAAGTAAATTTCCTTTATAATGACACATTAACAATATCATTTATTTGAAAATCTAATAAATAAAGATTGTATAAATAAAGATAATTTTTCTCTGTATAAACAGTTTTATGTTTAATCGAAGCGATAATTTGGCTTCTTTTTAATTTCACTTATTTTTACATAAAATTAAGTACTTCAAATGGAAAATAATATTCAATATTAATTATAATTATCCGGCATGACTGTTTAAAAGCTTTACTTTCATGCTCAACATAGCCAGAAGTTGAAAGCTAATATGGTCAATATTAAATTCGCTGTCAGTCTCTATGAAAATTTTCATTAATAAGAATTATGCGACACTTTAAGTATCAAAATTGTAAACAGGTATAGAATCACACACCCAAAAATATCATCTTTATTGTTAAAATACAAAATCGATACATATCTCGTTACGATTTATATCTCTTACTGTTGTATATTGCAACTTATCGCAATATTTAAGCGATAAGCGCAGTTATCAAGCATGATAAGGCAACGCTAAACCTAGTAAAGAAAAACAAATCACAATTGAGAATCATGTGTATTTTAATAAAAACTTGCAATTAAATTTTAATTAATTTTCATTAAATAATTATCTGAAGATAGCAAGGTACAATAGAATTGTTTTAAAGTTAACTGTTTTTTACTTGGTATCTCAACTGTTCATTTATATTTATGATAGAAACAGAACAGCGTTTAATTAAAACAGTAATGAAGCTCCAAGGATTTTTATGCAGCGTTGAGAATATGCAGTACATTTATGTTATTAAAGAAAAACTCTAAAGATAATAAATTTTAATAATTAGAAAAACTACATCCCTTAAAGTGAAGTTTTTTAACATGGAAAATTTTGAGTCTGTTTTAAGGAACAATCAAATAATTCTAGCAAGTTAATTAAAAACAAGGAAATCTTGTTTTTTGTAGAAAAAAACAAAATTTTCAGAATTTATGAAGAGGAAGTAGACGAGTAAAAAAATAAGTAAATTTCAAATGGCTTAAAAGGCAAAACTGTGAAAAATTAAAAACAAGATTTTCAGTTGAAAAATAATTATGAAATATCAATTTAAAAAGGAAGTATCCTAAAACAGAGAGCTATGTGGCAAATAAATGTCTAATTGTAACTGAATATTGCTGAAAATAAATAGCTTATTATAGCTTTGCGCATTTTTGATTTCTTGAACTGAAATAATATATTAATTTATTTTTAAATTTAAACGCTACAAATTATTAAACTAGTTAACCTTATTTTAATAAGCATTTATGATGGAATTAAAATTTAACATGAAAATAATTATCATAGAAAAGTATTCAGAACTCAAGGAACAATCAGAGAGTTATAACATTATGGAATATATTTTAATGTAATTATTAAATTGAATTCAAATGAAAATGCTCTTAACTGCGAAACACGTGTATTTTTAAAAAGATCAACAACAACATTATTGTGCAGATAACTAAACACACTTGAAATAAATATTTCGCTTTATCGAGATAGACAAAAGCATATTATTTTTTTATTATTTTTACAGTTAATAATTTTTATTATATATTACTATCCCTCACCCCTTAAAATTATTGGGAATATTTACTATAAAAGCAGTTACACATTCAAAATGGTAAAAATAAATAAATAAATAAATAATAATAATAATAAAATAAAATAAAGTTGAAATTTTTTTCCCAACAAAAATCAAATAATTATAAAAATTATTATATTAAAAATTGAAAACAAATTCACACACACAATCATGTGATTTAATTAATATTAATGAAATGAAATTACCAAAATAAACTTTTTATGAAAATGCTTAAATTTATGAAGTACACATATATTAATAGTGCTCACAATGCACATACTTAATTTATTTCTTTTATAACTCATGTAAAAATTAAAATAATCCCTGAGACAATATGGATTATTGCACTAAACCTTTTAAAATATTTTATAAAATAATTTCATTTATTCTTGTCTTGAAACTAACTGGGAAGTCTGTGTTTATTAAATTTAACTTCATTTTAAGCAATGAATTATCTTTGTATTTTACTAAATTTTTTTCTTTTGATATAGTAAAATTCTAAAGTTTTATTCTTAACACAAAAAATTAATTAAGATAAAAAGAATCATTTTTACTTTAGCAGAATTCAACACACGATTATATTGCGTAAATAATTGTTTTTAATTTTTTGACATCAAGAAATAAAATAATTGAAAATTAATAAATGCTTATATAACTCTATATCAGGTGAATTCAATGAAAATGTTGCAAATCTAGTTATAAATATGCACAATAATATAGGAAACCTTTTTTCTATATTATAAATATTTTATAAAAATTATTATATTTCATTAATTTTACATATGAAATTATTAATTAGATTAAAAATATTAAATTTAATCATTAAAATTTTTTATTTTTGTTAAACAAAAACCCTATATATATCCTACGTGATTCTTTTCATTATAATGAAAAATATTTGAAATCGTAATAAAAATAAAAATTATACTTGAACTTATAAATAGGCTAATATATCATATGTAAAGAAATATTCAAACATATTATTAAACAATTTATAGTTCTATGTAAAATATATGCATAATTATTATGTAAGTTAATAAAAAGATTTCTTTTTCAAATTAAAAAATAATTTTAAAAAAATTGAAAAGTATTTTTATTTATTTTAAAATTAATATTCCTTAGAATTTTATAAAAATAAATTGATATTTTTAACATTTAGATGAGAATAATTCGAAACTTGTCACTTGTAAAAGCATATGCTTAGAGATTATATAATGACACCAAGTAAACATCGGAAACGTTGTAACGGAAACCAAAATCAAGTAAAAGTTCAGTTTAAGAAAAAAAAAGCTGTGTAAAATGCACATTGTCTACTGCGAGTAATTTTCTTTTCATCTCCTTGTCAATATTAAGTAGTCAATTGCTAAATATATCCTCAGTAACCCATGCTTTTTTTTATTTGCTTTGTAGTTCACGAGAAAACTTTTAGCATTTTTAAAACGTCTTGGCTTCCTTTGTTTTCCAGTAACTAAATGATTTATCGTGTCAATTCCAATACTGTTTGCGCACAGCAGAACTACCACCCTATGATTCAAAATTCTTTCCTTTTTTGCATTTTCCACTTCTAATTGCCACTGTTTGCTAGAATGATCTGGAAAAATAAGCTTATTAGTTTTGTATTATGTTCATTGTCATTATAATAATTTGACTCGGTCACTTCTTTTTCTTTATGTTTTTTAGATCATCAACAGGATTTGAATTTTCCTCATCTGATATGTCTTGAAAACAATGACAAGCTGTTCACGTAAAAAGAAAAACATCCATTAATAATTTTTAAACCATTATTACTAGTTATTATGGAACCATTTTAATGTAATTTTACTTACTGAGCTATTAAATTATTTCACTTTACATTTTTTACAGTATTCTTTGGAAATTGATAAAAAAATTAAATAAAGTAAAAATTTTTCTTTCTGAAATTGATAAAAGATTAAGTAAAGTTAAAGAGCATCATTAACACTACTTACTTTACTTAATCTTTTATCAAATTTCCGAAATTATTTTGAATTTACCTTCAACTGCTGATGTTTTACACTGGGCCATTGTAATCCAAGATTTTTCAACACCTGGAAAAGTCATTCCAAAGGATTAATGGTCAAAACAAAAATGTTGTTGCCTGTCCACAGAAAATAAGCAAAAATACAAGGCTATCTTTTTCTTCTTCTCAACTTGGGGAACTAATGCATATTCCAATCAGCTCAGCGTCTGTTAAGTTTGCTGGACAAGGACCATCTAGAGATAATCTAGAATTTTAGATAAGACATATCTACGGTAGTACTGATAATCACCTTTTACGGCCCTGTTTTCAATGTACATATTTCTTTTATTATTCTCATAGTAGAATACCGTGAAGAAGGAAAGGAAAAATAAAATAACTTAAATTACTCTAATCTAAATTCATTAAATTTGCAAAACATTTTGCCTAAAAAACAATATAAACAGAAAAAATATAAGAAAATTGAAAATAAATAAAAACAAAAGTTACAAAAAAATGATAAAATAAAAATATATAAACTTTAATTGCAAGTGCTGTACGCTAAAAGACAAATTTAAAAATATTAAGATATTAAGATAACTAATGTGCAAAGCAACACAATTAAAAAACCTAGAAACATTTGATTACCGTAAAAATTAAAAAAAAAATTAATTAATTTAAAAGACAAGGTAAAATCTTTTAGAAATTTATAGCAAAATGAGTAAAAAAAATAAAGTTAATTTAAATTACTCAAACTAAATTCATTAAATTTGCAAAATTTTTTCACTAAAAAACAATTAAAAAGGAAATAAATTTTGGAAATCGAAAATAAATAAAAAAGAAAGTTACAGAAAATGAAAAAATGAATTTTAATCCTAGTGCTGTGTGCTAAAGTAACAACAGTAAAAGGCAGATAAAGAATAATTAAAAACAAAAATTGCGAAATGTATAAATTTTGAAAACTTAAGGGGTAGTTATTGTGTTAAGCAACAATTAAAAAACCTAAAAATATTTTGTTTAAGTAAAATTTAAAAAACTAAATTAATTTACACAAAGTAAAATGTTATAGAACTTTTTAGCAAAATAAATAAAAAAGTGGTAAAATAAAATTACTAAAATTGCTCGAATCTAAAATCATTAAACATGCAAAATTTTTTGTCTAATGACATAACAGGAAAAAATATTAAAAACAAAAAATAAATAAAATTTAAAGTTTAAAAAATTTTTAAAAAAACAGTAAATATTAAACATCTTAATCCTAAGTGCTATGTCCTAAAGCAACAATAGATTATTTTTTAAACTTTAATAAAAAATATACACATTTATGTTTAGTTAAATATATTTTTAAAGCAATTTAAATATATTTATATAATTAAACAGAAAATGACTTATATATTAGAATATTAACTGTCAAGGTGACGTTGCAAAACCAACCAGGTATTCGTTTCTTTTTAAAAACAATGGTATAATTTTACCAACAAATAAATTAACAGCCTTCATTATAGATTAACATAGTGATATCGAATCCTAAAAATAGAGTCATTACTATAGAAGTTAAGGAAAGATGATAACGATTTAAATGCCGGTTTTTTTTTAATTGACAATGGTTAATTTTGAATGTTTCTAATATTTCTGAAAGTCTCGTTTGGAAACAAATCGATGTAACAAAAAGGTAAAAAGCAAGAATAATGATATTAACCAGTCTTTCGTCATATCCAAAGATTTAAAGGTAATCAAAAAACCATTTAAAGTAGACAATCATGGTAATAACTTTAACCCTAAATTTTTACTAAATTTAGCCAACTATCGATGTGATATAAAACATACATAAAAAAAGCATATGATAATTCAGATGGTGACTTTTTCAATTGACAATAATTCGAAATAGTATTAAAAATTATTTAAAGATAATACGATGTTGCATATGGATAAGTTATGATTTTTAATTTTTGTAGATGTCGTGCAGAAATAAACTTATCAAAAGAAAATATCACTATGATAATCAGAGGAAATTCACTTTCATTAAAGAGTCAAAATATATTTATTATTAGTTTAAAGAAAACAATTTGTAGTTATAAAGAATCCCCTGTGTGCGTCATCAATATGACAGACAATAATCCTCTTTTGTTCACATCGGTGATCCTGAACACATACCAGTAACTTGCGAATAACTAACTTACAAACAATACAAAACAAACAAATCATGCAATAGGATATTCTGTGTAAGTTTTGAATATTACGAAACAAAAAATCTAAAATAAAATTTCGGTGATACGAATCTAATAATAGTAAAAAATAAACAATCGAGTAAATCATTTTAAAAAATAAAATATAGCATTCAACAAATTTTCTGGGAAATAAAACTGCATTTATAAGAAACATTACAATTGGAAAACGTCTTCGAACAGTTTTTTATTTTATTAGTTTGGAAATATTTTTACATAGAATTATAAGTTAAAAGCAATATTCAAATCTTACACAATGTGAATATTATATTTTCTCAATATAATATTTAAATAATAATAAATTTGATTATTTCAACACAATTTTGACCAGCAGTACATTCTTAATATCATTTTAAATAAATAACTTAATAAAAAAAAATTTAAAAGATAAATATATATCTAATTAAAGAACCATCATACTATGCGCTAATAATATGATTGATTTAATATCAAAATATGTATTGTAATAATATTATTAAAATAATAAATCATAATATTATTAAAATAATAAATCATAATAGTATTAAAATAATTTACTATTGCTTAAAATTTAGTTATTTGCCAATTCTTTTGCAATTATCCAATTATAAAAATAATGAAAATAAATAAAGAGAAAGATATGGCAGACAGCCATGAAAGAACACAAAAGTATATTGATTAAATCAAAATTTATATTTCGAAGCCCCATATGCATTAAATGTCGGATTTAGAATTTTATTATTATTGTTATTATCGTATGTGATCACATTGCGAACAGCTAAAACTATCTCATATCGGTTTCCAGTAAATACAAACATTATTATTATTATTATTATTTTTTTTTTTTTTTTGGTCGAGTGCCCGTCAGACGGATAGTATGGGTGCGTTGCTCCACTTTTTCAACTGAGCCGCAGTTGGGTGTGGATTCCGACTTCCTCAGTACACACTTCCCATAGGTACCCGCGCGTTTTTAGGCAACCATTCATACGAGGAAAGGACAAAGACAGGAGAGAGAGAAAGAGAAAGTACGTCCATGTGTGCTCGAAGCGGGTTTCGAACCTAGACCTCCCTATCCGCAGTCAGGCACGCAGACCAGTAGACAGAGTAGGCGGCAGCATTATTGATAAAACTTTTAAATAAATTCACTCTTTTAAAAATGAAATTTCTAAATATAAAGTAATAAACGGAGCATTTGTCTTGCTCAATAAACTTTATTTTTTCTGCTGAGAGCTTGCTTGTTATAAGTGGAGCTATATGAAGTCTAGGGTTGTTTTCCGTTCACAGAAAGGAATGCCAAATGGAGGCAGTGTAAAGAAAGAGACGATGTCTATAACAAAGTCTCTATCTTAATCATCAAAATACCCTTGTGAATAATATGTTTTTACATCCATCAGAGTTGATTCTTCTTTACGCAATTAGTCATCCTCGCAATATAAACTCTGACATTTCTCGAATGAAGGAATTATTAGGTTGGTGAAAAAGAAATCCATTATTTTTACGTGAAATTTTTGTAACTTCTTTCAGATTCGCTTTATAAAAAGGTTTAAAACAGTTTTCATGTAGATATTTAGGTCTTGTGCGAAGCTACGACTGATGACATGCTGTCAAGTGTGATAATTTTTGATATTTTATAGACATTCTTGACGATGTTGTATCCACGCGCGGTGCATCTTTAGCATCCGAATACCCAAACGGAATCGTCGAAACCCAAATTGTGCGTAACTGGTTGTTACAGTCTTATATAGGACGATAAACACCTTTCACAATTTCAGCCACCTGGCTATCTTTTTCGCCGTTACAAGAGAAAAACGAAAATGTATCGAATTTTCTGTTTATTGTCTATCCATTTTTAAAACCTTGTACTCAGAACTGAATTAATCAAACAAAAAACCGCAAGAGGATATTTTAGTGTCAAATGTCACCTTTCCAACGAGCATAAATCTGAAATCGTTTGATAGATACCTCACGAGATAGCGATCACTACAGACGTCTACCGAAAAAATAATGGATAACTTTTTCCCCAACATAATATTTTGTGTGAATGACCCATTCTCAAATATTATAATTTATATTAAAACTTCAGGGCTGTTTATTGAAATTTCTGTATAATTCTGCCATGTTTGATGTTAGCGGCACAATGTTTAGAGATCAAGAGAATGCGCATTTTTATTTTGTGGACATAGAATCTACCTAACGAAGTTTAAAATTGTTAGAGGGTAAACACGTTGAAGTTAATGCACTTTGTTTTGTAACAAATAAATATTCGTAGCTGCGTAAAATATTTTACGCTGTCTCAATGAATTGTTTTTAAAAATTATTGTTATAAATGACTGTGATAACAAGTGATCACGTTGAACCCGAGTCAAAAAAACAAACGTGCTGAAATGAATTCATCTATTTGTAATAGCACTCTCTTTACCATTTCAACAATCTGAATCGCTACGTAGAATTTTTCAGTAATTTAAGCAAACTGAAAACTCCTTGCGTCAGAGAATTTTTGGTAAATTGTGTTATGACATTTTCTAAAAACTTTTACTTAAAAGGGTACAAACACGTTTTAGATATGAGTTAGAGAAATAAGAGATATATTTGTGAAATCGCTTGATTTTTGGCATTGTCATGTTTTTTGATATACAAGAAAGTTATAAACATGTCAATATATACAGTTTTTTTTCCTGCTACATTTTAATTTATAGTTGTTTTGTTTTAGTTATTAATAGAAATATTGTAATTTTTTTTATGCAACAATTTTTCCAATTTTTTTAATTCTATTTTGATCACATAAAAAATTAAAGAAGATTTCAAAATTGATTTCTTATAAAATTTGTTTCACAAAAATTATTTTTTGTTAGTAATGAACATATATAAAACTTTTTAACGTTATTTAACAAAATATGTAAAAAGCATTGAACGTATTATATAACATAATTATAAAATTATTGATGTTTGAAATTTGAAGTTTAATTAAATTCAGATTATAATATCAAGTCAAATTATATAAAAATTAATCTTTGTTAAATAAAGCAAATTATTTTTCGCTCGTTCTCAGCAGAGCTCACAGCTGAAAGCTTAGTGGTCTTGCCTTTCATTCAATAGTGCGTAAGTTCAAATCCCATCATGAATGTGATTACTAGTAGTCATTCGGAATCCACTTTGAACTCTAGATACCGTTCTAATCCGCTCTCATGTACAAGAACTCTATTGTTGAACGACAAATTAATAACCCTTGTTCAGTTCAGACTCTTTTAAGCAGGAAAATATTTATAAATTAATTTACACACTCAATTAGGAAAGTCATTTTTCTGTATTTTTGATGATTTCTGATCATTTTATCTCCTATTAAAAAAATATAGAAAAATAAAATATAACTTCTACACTAAACGTGATTGTTATTGAACTATTAAAACAGAAATAAGCAAAAAATATATACAACTTTTTATAAGGAATCAATAACATTTTCTTCATTATATTTTTTAAGCAAGCATATATATCATAGATGTTATTCTTACTTCATATTTACGAGGATAAATATAGCAATAATTCTGATAACTGTTTTCAATTAAAATTGCTAGTACAGATAACTCATGATTATCATAACAATGTCGTCAATAACGCAATTGTTGATCGCAACACGATTCACAAAATAATTATATATGATCTGTTTTCTATTTCTTTTGAGTAGAAAAAAATATTCTGGTAATTTTTAGAATTGTATTCAAATCATAAATATTCCTTTCATGATACAATTTTTATCGTAACGTAAAAAAAATTCGAATCAAAATAATACCAAAATTGAATAAAATAAAAACAAATTTAACTAAAAAGGCTTTTTTTTAATTTAATTTTTCCCTGATTAAAAATCATCATTCGTAGATATGAATGGCTTCACATCTTTCTTGATTTTGCTAGTCTGCAGAAATTTTAGTGGAACTCGAAGTAGTTTGATTAAGACAAATAAAGCACATAAAAGCAAGCATTTTTAATTTACTTTTTTAATACATAAAAAAATGGAAAGTTTTATATAGAGTTGATGATAGAATACATACTGAAAAAACGATATTTACGTATTATAACGACTACTTAGATATATCGCAAAACTGATGACCGGAAAAATTGATATGACGACTATCTAAAAAAAAAATACCTAAGCGTTGACATAGGTTATACAAGGAGTTAAAATATAAAGAGTATTATTTAAATCGTGATAATCTAGCCAATGAAAATTTTTATCATCAACATAAGTATAGTACAACATCATAATACATAAGTACAGAAAAACCTAATTAACAGATAACCAAAATTTAGACAAAATGAACTACATTTGAGAAGATCAAATTGTGCTAATTTTTGGTTTCACATATAATGATGATATTTCATATAATATAAAATTCCACATATAATATGAAATATATAATAATGATATTTCATATTATACAGTACACGTTCGATTATGCGAACACGTACGGACCGGTAAACTGTTCTTAAAATAGAAAATAATTGTTAGATCTTAAAATTATTTTTTTTATCACACCGTTCTTCTCTTACAAGTAGGCTTGCCAGATTTTGAAATGTTCAACCGGGGCACCGGAATACCCAGCTTCCCCCCCCCCCAGCGACACGTTAATATTTATGAGTTACTTAAGTAAGAAATAATTTGAATGGGGGAATAAAAATTTGAGCAACATTTCATCATACAGTATTGAAATAAATGACAAATTATTCTAAATAATCCTTCACAATTTATTATTTTTAGACAATATTGGTCATCTAGAAAATCAATTTAAATTTTTACCAAGTAAACCGTCTGGGGCACCATGATTATATCTGAAAACCGGGAAGTCTAACAAGCATACTTTTAAGTCAAGTACTACGAGAAACACTATTTATGCATTATATAAAAAGCATATACAAAATAAATTCATATATGAAAACGATTCTTACTTATATTTTATTGAGGAAAAATCAGGCAAAACAATCACTTCCTTTTTTATTTCCAAACTAAATTTTCAAAAAGAGCTTTTTTTTTTCGATGTAAAAAAACTCGTTCTTTTCTCACCCAGTACCTTAATCTTGTTAGATACTCAACTACTTATTTTGCAGAAGATCGCAGCAGATTTTTTTTCCCCATGTTTGATATGAATCACACTACGATTTATAAAAAAAACATTTTTCTTTAATTTTGAGTTTAAATGATTTCGATTTTATAATTGAAACTATTTTTTATTTATTACATTGATTAATTAATACTTAAATGTATAATAAATTATCCACAATTGAGAGTATTTACAATTCTCCAATAATATCATTAATCCTGGTTTCTCAATCATAAAATAAAAATAATTAATGATGAATTGGATAACATTAAAAATTTAAATAAATGAATTTGTAAAAAATAAATTTTTCAAAAATTAAGTAACGTAAAGTAGAGTTAAAATTATCATTATGTCTATCAGACTTGGTTAGGGATTAGACCCTAGTTCGTAAAATAGTGAGTGTTCGTAAATCAGAGTTTCGCAAAACCGAGTGTCTACTGTACTTATATTATGTATCATATTTACAAATAATTATTTTTTAATTACATATTATTTTTCTTTTTATTCACATACTGAACCAATAATTAAAAATGTTTTTGTAATTTAATATCTGTGAGAGAGAAAGAGAAATTGGAACTAAGTATAAATGAGTTTCAAATTTTAAGCATTTCTGCAGCAAATTACACATTTAGCAATTGTTAAGTAAAAAATGAATCTTACGAAACGATAAGTAAATTTAAAATAAATGTGTGCTTACATTTAAGTTCAAATTAATTTCAACCACAATAATTATAAAATCAATTATATAGTTTAGAAACAGCAATTAAATTATTCCTGTTGTCGTATAAATATGTAATGGTTGGTAAAGCAAGAACAATCATTTGACGTGTTCAATTAATATAAATGCCGCCCACCCTGTCTAATGGTCAGCGTGCCTAACTGCGAACGGGGAGGTCCTAGGTTCGAATCCTGGCTCAAGTGTGGATGTAATTTCTTTCTCTCCTGTCTTTGTCCTGTCCGTGTATGAATGGTTGCCTACCTTATAAACGGGTATTTATGGTATGTGTGTACTGAGAAAGTCGGACTCCACACCAAATTATGTTTCACTTGGAAAAGTAGAGCAGCGCATCCCTTATTGGCAGTCTAGCTGGCACTCGACAAAAAAAATCAATATAAATAAAATCCGTACGTAATATAAATAAAATCTCCCTTCCCTTCGATTTGAATTGAAAACGGTGGCACGGAATGGACTCCCTATTTTAAGATAGAAGTACATTTTATTTCTAATCATAGCATTTATAGTAGATTTAAATTATAAATAATATTAATCAGAACTACCTGTAAAATTGCTTATTACGCGATGCAATCAATTTAAGTGATGTAACATACCACTCAACTCACCTCGCTTCAAGAACAAAGATGTATTATTCTTTTCTCCTAATTAAAATTGTCATCTGTGCCTAACTGTTGGAAGTAGAGCATAAATATTTACGGTATCAGGTGCCTCGTTATTCTACATTCTCACATAATTTTTAAAAAACAAAATAATTATTATTTCACTACGCAAATTATGAAAAAATATTGTTCTTACACACTGCAAGTTTTATAATGAGCAAAATAATTTATTTTTCAAGCTTTAAATCAATATTTACTTCAGTAATGATTTACATGAAATGCATTTTAAAAATATTTTTACGACAAATAAATCAGCAACTCCAAAAAAAAATTCCTACAAACATTGCGTCAGCAACTTTAAAATTAATATTAAATAAATAAATAACAAAAAAAATAATACATATTTCTTTAGTTTTTCTGAATTTGAAATACAGCTGTCTTGTTTCCAATTTAGTCTTGTCACATTGCCTAAAATAGCTCTAATCTTATATAAACATTACCTAAGAATGCAACTAAATTAAATTTGCTCATATCCAGCATTAAATATATGAAATTCGTTAAAAAAAGAAATTCACTGAAACATTATTCTCTAAAATACAATATGCTCCGCAAATGATTAAGTTTGATATAACTTAGAACAAAGAAAGAAAATGGCGCACGTAACGACTTTAGCTTAATAGTGATATTTCTGAACTATATGTAAACTGAATAATGCAATTGTATTGCTAATTAGCTAATGAAATTTATATATTTACAGTGATTATAAATTATCCACTAAATTTAAGCCATCAGAAGGGTGAATTAAGTCTTAAACGAAAAAATACATTAAAATCGAACACTCCTTTGAATTGTTTCAAAAATATTCGAAATTTAGAAAATTGTCATCATGTTTATTTTAACATCTATAGTATTAGTAAAAGATATTTTTTAAAAAATATATATAATTAAATTTTAATCGAACACTCCTTTGAATTTTTTCAAAAATATTCGAAATTTAAAAAATTGTTATCATGTTTATTTTAACATCTATAGTATTAGTACAAGATAAGCAGAATTTTTTAAAATATATATATAATTAAATTTTAGCAGTATTTTTATCGATAAGTAATCATTATCGTTCGACGTATAAATATATTATACATCGAAACAATCAAATGATATATATGTACTATAAAAAGAATGAATAAAAAAGCACTTCACTTTTCAACATCGAGGTCGATACGAGTATAAAATGTATTGTTGTAAGCGATGAAAAACAAGTGGAATCAAAAGCATGACCGTGGCCCAGTTGAAAGAGGCACGATCGCTTTCAGCGATACGCTTGTTTTGCGTAGAACTTGATACGAGAAAAATGAAGACCGACGAATCACTTTGGATTTTAGGTTTTAAAAAAAATGGAAGAAAGTAAACATGCCAAACGATGTCTAGTTTAATAGAAACCAAGGCAACGTTTGGCCGTGTTTACATTTAACAGGAAAACTCAAAATAAAAAAATTGATTGTATAAGAAATTTCATAATTAAAATTATGAGAAAAAAGCTAAATATATTAGGTTGGGGAAAAAGTAATCCATTATTTTTTGGTAGACGTCTGTAGTGATCGCTATCTCGTGAGGTATCTATCAAACAATTTCAGATTTATGCTCGTTGGAAAGGTGACATTTGACACTAAAATATTCTCTTACGGTATTTTTATTTGATTAATTCAGTTACGTGTACAAGGTTTTAAAAATGGAAGACAACAAACAGAAAATTCGATACATTTTCGTTTTTCTCTTGTAACGGCGAAAAAGATAGCCGGGTGGCTAAAATTGTGAAAGGTGTTAATCGTCATATATAAGACTGTAACAACCAGTTACGTACAATTTTTGTTTCGTCGATTCCGTTCGGGTATTTTTGATGTTAGAGATGCACCTCGCATGTGAATACAGCATCGTCGAAAATGTCTGTAAAATATCAAAAATGGTCGAAGTTGACCGCATGTTAGCAGTAGTAACGCGCAAGACCTAAAAATCTACATGAAAACTGTTTTAAACCTTTTTACAAAGCGAATCCAAAAGAAGTTTCATAAAGTTCACGTGAAAATAATGGATTTCTTTTTCCCCAAACTAATATTTGGAACCAGTTTTTAATACATACATTAATCCATTTCGAATACGATTTAGAATTCACGATTCTTTCTAATAATGGACACTAAATGTATTTTTTGTTTTAAAGCGCAGAAACGCCATTCCAAAAGAAATCTGCGTGATAGAAAACGCAAATCAAACGAGCACTCAAGGAAGAAGGAAAATACCATCTGAAAAATAATAAAAAATAATCAGATCTTACTGAGAAGATAAAAAAAGGGAATAAATTATTTGCGCCATTCTTTCATCATTAATTTAAGATATTATTTCGCTTTTTCTCGTATTGAAATGAAAGATACTTAAATCTTCGTTCATATGTAATTCTCTCCCTTTACTTTGGAAATACATAATAACAGAAGACTTGACTCTAAAACTCTCATAGACAGTTACTAATTCTCGGAAATTATTCTCTTTAAATTAACGTTCAATGGAACGAGATATTAATTTCTTTTTTTTTTTTTTTTTTTTCCCCATGATGACACTTGTTTATTGTTAATTATCTATTCTTGTTCCCAACAATTTTACATTAAATAGAACTGATTTTGCAATGCAATAACTGATTTGCTATACTGATAATTGATTGATTAATCTTTTACAGGTAAATGACTGATTATGTAATGCAATAGATTATATTACAGTAAAAACATCACATTTATTAATGAAATTCTTATTTTTAATCTGAAAAAACAAATATTAGTTTGGGGAAAAAGTAATCCATTATTTTTTCGGTAGACGTCTGTAGTGATCACTATCTCGTGAGGTATCTATCAAACAATTTTTAAATTTATGCTCATTGGAAAGGTGACATTTGACACTAAAATATTATCCTGCGGTTTTTTGTTTGATTAATTCAGTTATGAGTACAAGGTTTTAAAAATAGAAGACAACAAACAGAAAATTCGATACATTTTAGTTTTTCTTTTGTAATGGCGAAAATGCTAACCAGGTGGCTAAAATTGTGAAAGGTGTTTATCGTCCTATATATGACTGTAACAACCAGTTACGCACAATTTTGGTTTCGTCGATTCCGTTTGGGTATTTGGATGCTAAAGATGCACCTCGCATGGGTACAACATCGTCGAGAATGTCTATAAAATATAAAAAAATTATCAAACTTGACAGCATGTCGGCAGTCGCAGCTTCGCACAAGACCTAAAAATCTACATGAAAACTGTTTTAAACCTTTTTACAAAGCGAATCTGAATAAAGTTACAAAAAGTTCACGTAAAAATAATGGATTTCTTTTTCCCCAACCTAATACATCATTTGCTCATATAAGTGACTGATTTAAAGGTCAAAGTTTATTTTTCAGAGTAATCAAAGTTTATAACTTTAATATGATGTACTTCAAATACATGAAACGGTAAAATTTTCATGAAAATTTTATCTGAGTTAACATACATTAAAATAGAAGTTTATAATTTTAAATTTTTTACAAGTAAATATGTTGAAATAAAATATGCATTAGTTTTCTAGATGCTTAATGTTACACACGAGTATCGTAATTCCATTATATATAACGTACCTGTATTTATTTAGAAATGACGTAAGAATATCTAAAAAAAATTTATTCAATGAAATGTTGCTTATGTTTACTTTAAAATTATTATCCAATAAACTGGATGAAATAAATGTATCTGAAAATATGGACGTCAATTTCAATGTATAAATAAAACGTGCACCTGCATTAATAGTAACAAATTATTAAAAGAAAAATGGAAATTTTCTAGCAAGCGCGGTTGTATACCGATGGTATTCATTTTTAGAAAGGAGCACAGTTTTCCATTTACTGAAAAAAATATTTTAAAAGTTAAATATTTAAGTTATTAATAAAATATTGAGATAAAGCGTTTACAAAATAGAAATCTAAAAATTCTTTCTACGATAAAAAGATTTCAGATGAGAACGGAAAATATTGTTTATAGAGTTGTATGAAAATTCAAAAATCAATGGGATTCGCAAGAACATCACTGGAGATATTTCTGATAATCACATAAACAGAAAATTCTAAAACAATTTGTGTACAGATAAAACAACTGGAAATGCAATATTTAAGTTTTAATATTTAATGAAAATGAAATCTTTTCCGAATCCGCTGTGTGTGTATTAAAATGAAACTGCTTATAGTTTTCTTTTTAGATTTCATGACTTCATGTATAATAGTCCAATCTAAGTAACTGAATATAATAATTTATATCTTTAATAATTAAATTTAACACTTTATTCACAAGAAAGTATATATTAAGATATAAGCAATATTCTACACACGATTCACTTAATACCAATCGTGAATATATTATGAATATGAAATTTCTGTGTTTTCTATTCTAGACTTCTTTGAATAATAAAATTGTGTACATTAAAATGTACACTGTAATACACTTATGTACAATTGTGTACAATTGTACAACTACAAGTTTTAGTACAATTTTTTGTACAATTGTGTACACTTTAGTACACTAAATTGTGAACTCCATTCTTTGTTATGACAAATATTTTTACGTAAAAAATGTATAATTTTATTTTAACAGTATTTTTGTAACATTCCCTTTACACCATCAGCCTTATTTGCCTAGATAAGTATATTAATCCCAAATTAAATTCAGCTCCGAATTAATTGAATTGATATTGTCATCTACAAGAAATTTTCCAGTTACAACTTCTGGTTTTTCATTATAGCAGTTATGAAATACAGTTATTTTACTTAAATTTCAACAGTAGCATAAAATAAAACAAAAGATATATATATATATATATATATATATATATATATATATATATATATAGTTGGATACTACATTCGATTGGCAAAAGATGACAATTAATAGAGTAACAAGAAATTTTTTTAAATGTTGTTATATGTGTATAACATAATTAGTACCCATAAATTTAGAAAAATAAAACAATTTTTCCTTCACTGAAAACAACATAACAAATGATAAAATGAAACCAAAATTTTTTCACATATTTTATTTATAATTTACTCATTTAGGTTTTCCCGCGAATTTCCTGTGTTTTTGTGTGTTTATATTTATTTACTTATTTGCTGGCTATCAACTTTGTGTCCCGCCCATGAAGACGTACGCACCCATAAAATTACGTAATGACTGGTAAGAAACAAACGCGGTTTCACTTTTATATCAGGAAAATGGGACACATCAAAATGGAAGTATCGGCGAGGAAACGTGACACTGATTATTGAACGCTCTAATAAACCACATTTTTCTGTTTCGCTGTCCTGAAACCAGAGCGAATAAATTTTGTTCACAAGCGAGAGCAAATTGGATTCGTGTTCACAAATCTTAATAAAGAGGAAGAAAACACGTAATATCATTCAGAATATTCAATATGATTATTTAATGTAAACAATGAGCCAAAACCAATAAGAATATTTAACTAAAATATAAATTGTTGTTCTTAACAAACGTTAATAATTAATCATCAAGTTAAATTGAAAATTATCAATTAATAATTAGTTATGCAATATTTATTTGATGAGTAGTTTAACATATATCTTTAATTTACCAATATGAATCTACTATATCTCATTATAATAAGGGTTGAGTTCTTTTACGAAAATTCTCAATGTCAACTCCAAAAATGGAGTTTAAATTAAAATAAAACTATCATTTAAAATAGCATTAAACCAGATGAAACTTGAAAATAGTTTTAATTGTGATTCGTGATTTGCATGCATAAAGTTGTTATTAAGATTAAATGTTTAAGATGCACGCTTTATTTTCAAACATTTTAATGAGGTATGTTGATGTGGCATCGAAGGATTATTGGGCTATGTATTTAAAAGTAACACTCCTTACATCTTATCCAATGACAGTGTATAGACTTAAGAAAAAATTGTTATGAGTGGAATTAAACTTTCAAATTTAAATGAAAAAATGTACTTTTGAGGCAAAACTAAAAGTAAAAGATTAGTCGTTAACGAATATAATCTTCAGATTCAATATTTAAGATAAAAAAAATATATCAAAATATTTGAGTGCATTGAAATAGCTCAAAAATTTATTTTCTATTCATTTTTAATTGCTAAAATACAATAAATGATAAAATATCTTTATACATATATATATATATTATCAATAATAATCATGATAGTTTATTTTTAATTTATCTGATATTAGTCTCTTTTAAATAAAAGTACAATTAATATTAGGTTGGGGAAAAAGTAATCCATTATTTTTTCGGTAGACGTCTGTAGTGATCGAAATCTCGTCAGGTATATATCAAACAATTTCAGATTTATGCTCGTTGGAAAGATGACATTTGACGCTAAAATATCCTCTTGCGGTTTTTTGTTTGATTAATTCAATTACGAGTACAAGGTTTTGAAATTGGAAGACAATAAACAGAAAATTCGGTACATTTTCGTTTTTCTCTTGTAACGGCGAAAAAGATAGCCGGGTGGCTAAAATTGTAAAAGGTGTTTATCGTCCTATATAAGACTGTAACAACCAGTTACGTACAATTTTTGTTTCGTCGATTCCGTTCGGGTATTTTTGATGTTAGAGATGCACCTCGCATGTGAATACAGCATCGTCGAAAATGTCTATAAAATATCAAAAATGATCGAAGTTAAGCGCATGTCAGCAGTCGTAAAGCGCAAGACCTAAAAATCTATATGAAAGCTGTCTTAAACATTTTTACAAAGCGAATCCAAAAGAAGCTACATAAAGTTCACGTAAAAATAATGGATTTCTTTTTCCACAAACTAATATTAAGTATTACTCATTATTTTAGAGACATACACAATTTCAAGTATGTGAGTTCTTTGTTAGTATAACAAATAAATTAAAATATTATTTGTATTTGCAAATGCCATTGAAATGTAACATGTTTTTCGATAAAAAATATTATCTTCAGATAACTGAATTAAATTTTAATAATTCTTCAAAGGCAAATTTAGAGCATTTAACTTAAGATGCCATTTTACACGCAGCAATAATTTATAATATTTTCATTTCACACTATTTTTCAATGAAAAGAATATATTTATAAATTATTTTATTTATTATTTAACACCATATAAAGTTACACAAAATATAACAAAACTATTTTTATATTACTCTAGCTGTGATATAATAAGTAAATAATAAATGACATGAAAATTAGAAATTCCTAATTTGAAGAACTAAGTCTCAGGAAAAATGTGTCGTTTATTCAGAAAATCGGTGAAATGGTGTTCTAAAGGTTAAATAATTTCGTTTCCCTCATTCGCAACTCGAACAAATACTTTCCAAAATAGATATTTCATGTCACCGAAACAAATAAATGTTTCGTATCTAGAATTCCATATCTGTTGCGAGCATCTGTTCCGGGATAAAAGAGTACTCGTTTTTTGGATAAAATGTCATGTCTCCGGCTGGCACTATTGATTAGAACCATAAATTCACCCTCTTCTTTAAGCAGCTGTTAGATCAAATAAAGGCAGGTTGTTCTTGTTGTTTTCTAAATAGAATTCAGAATTTCGTTTCTTCATAAAGTATACAGTTTCTTAATAAAGTATGTATTCATTGTAATATTAAATTTTAGTTCTATTGGCGACATGAAACAACTTTGAAAGGTTCGCCATTTTGTCAAGGAATTATAATTGTATTAATTTCCTACAATTATATTTCATCGAGCTTTTAATTCTCACAGTGTTTATAAATGAGATGGACGTTAATAATTGTTCTTAACATTTTAAAAACAAATAATTGAAAACAATCACCGAATTATACATAAACTAAGCAAAACTGTGGTGGCTTGGTTAGATTAAGGCATCGTTCTCTTTATTGAAAAGTAGTGAGTCTGAATTCCGATTCGGATCAAGATCGATCATGTTCATTAATCTTGGCTAAAATGTGTTCCATGTTGAAATATTATCGCTGAGGGTAGCAGGTTAATCTTAGGAGTGGTCTACTTGGTTCCTGCTTCTAAATTACAAAAACCTACCCACTTTTGTACCATGATGGCACAATCTTTGGGTGTTCTACTACATGAACCGTTTTTACCTTTGTGATGCTGAAAAGTTGTTTTCATTAAATAAATTATAAGTTTATTACAATAATGAAAAATTAACTGTTAATTATATTTATGATGAAATATAAAATACATTTGCGTGTTACCTAACAAATTTGCATAATGTTTCATATTCTTTATTTATCTTCTGGCATCCATTTAAACCAAGTAAGTTTAATTTAAAATAAGTAATGTCTTGATTTGCATTATTATATATGTATATGAATGACTTGTGAGAGGTAAATTATTAACCGAACAATAAGGGTATTTAATTCGCCAATTCTTAGATTCAACTCCTAACTATTTAAATTATACCTTTGCATTAATCAGTAAGCCTCAACAAGCAAAAATTGACTGCTGAAGTATAAAGTGACAGATTCGAGACTGAATGGTTCGAAGGATTGATGAATTTTTTATTATCAGGATTTGGAATTAGAATATGACCCACTTTTTTAATGTTAACTGTAAGAAGTAATAACGATCAAAAATTCTCATAAAGCTTAACTTTTTTTTTCCCATTTCCTTTTATTTTAGAAAGAAAGGCGTTCTAGATCGAATAATGTTTTAACTCTAGTCAACCTAACACAAAAACGAATATTTGAAGAGAAATCTCAATTCTATAAACACAGTTTAATAATAAAATACCGCAATGTTGTTTCTATTATATAAAATTATTTCTTTTATTCATATTTGTCTCGTGAAAAAAATTAGAGACACTGAATTCCATTTATTCTCAGTTTTAGAATGAATATAATCCATGCATTGTAATAAGAAAATAACAAACTGGAGCACACAATAAATTCACAATTTAAGAGCAATGGCGTAAGAATTTATTTTTAGAAACGAAATATAAATATTTAAATCAGTTGAATTTTTCATGTCGAATTTATGCTTCATTTACATAAAGTTATCAGATAAAAATATTTATGAATGCTATTTACAATAAAATATTTATTCATAGTAATACTATGTATATAATAATTATTACATTTAAATAGCTTAAATTATTATAATTACTTTTTATTTTAAATACATACAGAGAAAAGCACTTATGTTAAATGCAATCGTTATAAAGAAATCTGCATTATTCCCCCGTTATAAACAAGTTTACTGAAATATTATTATAGACACCAGTAGACCAATGCCATTTTTCAGCTAAGCTGCACAAAAATTATATTTTTCAAAACAGTTTCGGAACCTATATTTTTATAAACCAATTAAAAATTAGGAAAATATAATATACTTCAAATGGAAAAATAAATTTAATTATATGTTCAATTATTGCAAGATTTATTCACTTAGAAATATGCACACTTTTGATCTTTAAAATAATAATTGTATATCAAATAAAATAAATGAGCAGATAAATTTTACATCAAATGTGAAATCAAATTCTTCTAACCTTCCAGGGAAAAAATCTGAATAAATTTTAAGTAAAACAAACAGCAGTTTGTAGCCAAATGTAGTAATTTATTTTACGTCAAATATGGTAATTATTTATTTAAAGACGTCAAATTAAAGCTATGAAAAATCACATATTTTATCAAATTAAAATTAAATCAACATTTTCATTATAAAATGCTAAAACGTTAAAGCATGCTTTAAATAAAGTTTTGAAAATCTAGTAAACCATTTAGATATTATATACTATGCGTTTTTTATTTAATTATTTAGTTATGTATAAAATGACAACAATTTTCATTGCAACTCTTATTTACAATTATTATTTAACTAGCATCTTATTTAATAAAATAGTCTTAAATATTTAAAAGAATTCTGAAATACAGTAAATGCTTAAAACTAAAAACATTTTAATAGTGCTACAAATATTTCTTTCTCTTTTCATAAATCGATTTGTTATTTCCATTTGAAAAATATCTTTAAAATAGGAAGAGCATTAAAACCTGGAAGAAAGCTAAAATTTTTAATATTAAGGAAAAACTGGGGAATACTCGTATATTTTAAAATCACAGTATAGTTATTATTCAAATATTGAAACAAAATAAAATACTAATTTTTATTAAGTTTTAAAAATGTTCTTATGATATCCCATATTTTATACAAAATAATTAATTTTTAACCGATATTGATAATTTCAAAATGCCTTTGATCTTCTCAGAATACGTCTAAATTAAGTAATTTTATAGATAAATTATTAAAATGTTATATTAACTAACATATGTGTTATAACTACCTACGTGTAAAATACTTTTTCAGAAAAAATACAATTATTGACAATATTTTTAAAAATATCCTCAAACTTTGCAAACAAGTAGCAGAAATTTAATAAAATATAAGGAATTACATTTAGAACGTAATTATGCTAAAAGATCTTCCATTAAAGCCTAATAGACGCTTTCAATTAAATTCTCTTTAGATGGATATATACCGTCATTCATTAACATTCACTCATGTCGATTTCCCAACACTAACTATTTTTAGCAAACTATTAATAGGACTTTGTAGAGATGGTGAACATTTTTATGTAAACGTGTTTAAATTTGTTTCAAATTTGTTCCGAATATTGCTCGTGTTTTAAGAAAATATAAATTTCATCAAATTTCTTTCAAAAGGTCAGTAAATTAATACCCGCACTTAATGTAAATTGAGATATTTTATGTAAAATTATGCAAATTTATATACATGTTTTGTAATTTTTTCTAAACTTTTTTGCATAAACTACTAACTATATACTTCAAATGAATACGCATTGATTGAAATTCCTATAAATATTTTGAGTAAAATACTTTGAATACGTTTCTAGAAAAGTACTTTTTTCGTATTTTGTTATACTATAGTTCACACTGAAGTCCGGCCGCGTAGTGGTAGAGCTTCAAGCTCCCAATGAACAGGTCTAGAGTTAAATTCTCGGGCTAGACAAGGTTGACTACGCCTTTCATCCTAGCAGTGGATCTATAAAATTGAGTACCAAGCATGCTTGGGAGCTAAACATTGAGGGTTTTGAGTTAGGCTGACTACCTAATCGAGACATATGCTTTGCACCTCAGAGTCTTAGATCGAGAAAACAGATATGGGAGGAATTCAGTTCTTATTACCAGGTTCATCTTACTATTTTCAAGTAAAATAGAATACTTGTTTTGATTCTTATTTTTTACATTTAGAGTAGAATTGAATGTCATTTAGAATACTATTAAGTTATTTGTAAAAAAGTTAGTTTGATGCAATACATTTTTCTTCTTCTGCTAAGCTATATAGATCACCTTTTCAAAGCACCAAGGAGGACTCATCACTCTCTAATTTCTTCTCTTTCAATACGTATTTCTTCATTTGAAAACCCTCTTTTAAATGAAAGTAAAAGAGACTTGGATTAATTAACCGTTAGTTAGCAATTATTGACGCAGTGCTTTGAGATTATGGAGCTAATATTTACATCAGTTTCATCAATATTTCTAACTATGAAGTTTTTGCTTATGCATCAATTTATGTAATCAATAATGTACATTTATGATAATGTTCATGTACCAAGGAATTTTATAAAGTGTATTGATAATGAAAATCATTAAAATGAAATATTCCCCATCATGATAATCGAATGAATAGAAATTCAAGAAACTGGCTGGAAACAGAAAAGAAAGAAACAATGTTTGATTTTTGCCATGGTTTGATTCCAAAGCCCCCAAAACCAACTTCGATGCTTGTTTTGCCCCTTTTGGAATCAAAATAGAGCTTTTGATTGAAGAATCAGTATTAGTAAAAGCTCCAAAAAGATGCAATTTTTCTCCTGAAAAAAAGTGTGGCCATTTAGTGCAGGCATATATGATTGATTTTTCAAGTTGCTTTAGAAATTGATGAAAGTGGTAAAGATTCAAATTATGATAAAAAAAGATAAGGATGACTTCAAAGTAAATTAATATTTTTATGCAATCATTCAGTATTATTTAAAATTCGGATCCATATTAAGTTTCTTTCTGGCTATTTATAAAGCTTTTTTGTTTTGTTATATGCTATTTTTGTATATTTTAAGAAAATAGGAGAAATAATCCCAAAAAAGAGGGTTTCAATATGCAAAATATGGATTTTTGTTTTCTGGACAGGAATATAAATATAGAATACTTATTAAGTCTCAAAAAAATTTCAAATAGTGGACAGGACAAAGATTGTCAGGTGTAGTCATAAAGATTTTCTAATTCGCCATTGCAAACTCACATTTAAGCTACTTATCAAAATTACATTTAACTTTACAGGTGGAAAGAATATTAGCATTTTATATTAAATACAATGAAAATTATCGAAAATCCCCAGAAACGATATATTATTCTTCATAAATTAGAAAATAGCGGAATCGATTGCAGATAGAAAAATTATTGAATCGTATGAACCTGAAGCTTATTATTAGATGGTTGTTTTTAAGAAAATAATCACTTATAAAATATATTCCTTGATCTGTTTATTTGTTAAGATACGTGAGTATAACAGTAACTGATACTTTTGACAAAATATATAACGCATTTTTATCATGGTTAATTTTTCAATCGAAAGTAATTTAAAATTTACACTTTGCTTTCAAAAGGTTATATAGGTAAGTTTTATTTTTATTTTTTTAAACCAAGAAAACTTAACGCAAGAAATTAAAACCTCGAGATAAATACGATAAGAATTTTTTTTACGATAAATGCACAGCATAATATTATATCATTATATTAAGTTTTTGTTTTACTGCTAAGATAATAATATGCATAATCGATGATGTGTCGAAAGCTTACCTGCAAACTGACGTTTGAGAACGAAAAATTGAATTTTTATGCTCCTTTATTTTAGACTAAATTTCGGAAATTAAAGTAAAAAAGGACCTTTAAAAGCGTGATAAATTTAATCTCTTTAGGTAATATAAAAAAAAAACTTTTTTTTAAAAGATATTTAGTAATAATGTAACTAACTGTATCACTGAATTTTCAATAAGAAATGCATAATATAAAAATATTTTTTGTTAATTTATAATTATTTTATATCGATTAAAGATAGTTATAGTTAAGATTCCTGTTGTGTGTATACGCTATATTTATCTTTTTCACCATTATCGTATATTTTTTGCTGGCGTAAAATTTGTGAGTATAATTACATGCTTTTCTTATGCGAAATAGATGAGTTATTTTCTTCAAAACTCTGAGACAATATAGAAGGTTATTTCGCATTATCTACATTAGTTATTACCTATATTAATGCATTACTAATAATAACGTCAAGTTAGAAAATTAATGACATTTTCCTTAATTTACACGCCGAACATTTTCTTGAGCAAGAATCTATTTTTGTTTGAAAATAATGAGGAAGCAATTTAGATACATTAAAGTTTGAAATACAGTTATTTATAGTCAATATGCTTGCTTGCAAAATATAAATAATTATGGAAAAATTAATTACTTTCACGATTTCTAAGGCTAGTAAATTAGTAAAATTATTAAATAATCGTATTTTTAAAATTAACTGTTCAGTTTGAAACAAAAGCTAATTGTATACATTCATTATATAAAGGTTTATTTCTTAAAATTGTTTAATTTTAAATTTTGTTAGTTTATAACACATTGCTTCTTTTCATCCATAAATATTATCATATATTGTAATATTTATTTTACATAAAGAACCAATCAACTTATTATTTATAGAAAGCATTGTAAAAATAAAAAAAAAAACCTAAAGCTCTGAAAAAAAATATATTAATATTATTATGAAATTGTGACTGCATTTTCAAAAAATTTTTAAATTAATTATTTAATATATATTAATAAGGCCCTTTAAATTAAAATCTATAAAATATTTCATTCAGTACATGTTTTGTAACATCAATTAATATTTTAACTGAGATAAAAACAATTTTTATGAATTACGATAGCAATTTCAATATTGAGAGACATATTAATTATAAAAAAATATAAGTCTGGGCAGAATGTAAAATATTAATTACGTATCATTATTATATTCAAGGAGTTATTAAAATTTCATTAATTTTTAATATACTGATATTATTAAGCTAATCAATCGTTAAAAATGCACTTTAATATTCGCTTTATTTTTCTTTAAAATATTCCTGTCACATGAACAAACAGTGAGTTAAACTTCAAACCTTTAATTTACTGTCGGTTCATGCGAGCACATATTTTAAAAACTAAAAGATATTGTTTATGAAAGATTACATAACACATTTCAATGCATAATACGTATGAACATATCTACGTGCATTCCATATATAGTTATTAATGTCTTATAGTTTAATCTAGTAATTTTTTTCCTGTTTATCAGAAAACTGCCTGTAGACTCTGGATTACGAATAAGCCAATGTAATGTACTGAGTTATATGAGTGAGTTTTTCCTGGTGATAAATTCATCGCGTCAAGAATTTTAAGAGCAGATTATTTTTTTACTGCTCTCTCTCTCTCTCTCTCACTAAAAAAAAACAAAGCACATTTTTTAATATGCATATAAGATATTTCATGAGAGTCCTAACGTGAAATATATAAAATCTTTATATTCTGCAAGACACGCACTCACATACAAACCTTTGAGTATTTACATTCTTTTCTGAAGTTCATATCGTATGGTTAATATTCTTTCAGTTTAACATATAAACCAATTATAATCATTAAACTTTCTTTTAAATATTTATTCAATCATCTCATTTTAGTTACAAAACATTATTTTATTTAAAATTGAATTTTTGTCTTTCTTTTGTTGCGTTAGAAAATGTCACTCGCATATTTATGCTTTATCAATTGTAGAAGATTTGCGAATCAAGATTTTTCACATTTTCAAAGCATATAATAAATGCTTTTACACAATTACCATTTGATGTTATGGAACAGACATTGACAGGTATTCAAGATTTGGTACACGGTACAATTTTTAGTGGCATTCCATGCATTGTTCTTTTTAATACTGCAGTTTTAAGTAGCGCGATAGAGTTACAACGTGTTTCACATTATATTAATCTTCCATTTAGTTATAATGACAAAATACCAACATTTTATGTTGTTTACAGTTATAGTTGTTACAGTCTTGATAAATATCTTCAAATGTTGCATAATTAATGATTATAAAGCTCAAAATCTTCGCCTCTGTTCAGAAACTCTGCATATATTGCCGCTGAAATGTATTAAATATTTCATACAGCATGGCACATTAAATCATATTGTGGTAGATTAGTTTGGTATGCCACAAGGTTGCTGACCCTCTTAATATAGAATATCTTGTTGAATCGTAATTACGTGGCAAACTACACTTATATAAATGGAATAAGGCTTCGTCGTTATAATCTCGTCAGCTCAGAACTTGCAATGATGTTGCTGTGAGACTGTCAAAATAAAATAATAAATGATATTATATCTTTTTATTAATTTCGAATTATATCTTATTTCACTGCTCTCCAGGAATTAAGTAACATTAGAATTCTCCAGGAATTAAGTAACATTAGAATTATGTTGATATGTAAAACCTAGAAAAATATTTTGGTCGACACTCTTATTCTATGGGGAAATAGATGTGGCACAATTGTTTTTCAGTTTTTATATTTAATTTAAATCAAAAAACATTACGAAATTATAAGAAATCTGATGTTTTTAGCAAGAAAGATGGTCGGAAGCCAAAACTATATATATATATATATATATATATATATATATATATATATATATATATTCTCCATACCACTTTTACAAAACAGCAATACCCAAATTACAATATCTTCTTTAACATATTATTTTCTTTGACACAGGATCCTTTTGTAATATTATAAAAAAACTAATTTATTCTTCTTATATTTCTCTTATATCTTTTTCTTTTTACATCTTCTTTTACTGGATTAATTACACACAACATTCATTAACAAATAAACAATAAACATTACTAAAAGCTTTATTAACAAATAAACAATTAATTACAATTAAATATTTAAACAATTATTCTTAAAAAAATTTAATTGAAATTCTTAAATAATAAGTATTTAATAAAATTTTTATATTAATTATTTGAGTAAATTTTCGAAAATAACTTTTGCTTACAAATTCTGGATTAAAGAAATTTCTGGATATTGGAAATTTAACACATTAACAGTTATTTTGGAAAATTTACTCAAATAATTAATATCAAAAATTATTTTTTCAAAGTAATGTCAGTTTAACAGAATTTATAAATTGAGTGTAAGACAAGCCTTGATAAGAAAGTGACACAAGTCCTGAAAAAAAATGACCTGAAAACAAAACAATTGAAAAGAACCAAAGGGAAAAAAAAAGAATTCTTTTTTAGTTTTGGCAATAACCAGAACCTTATCAAAGCCGAACAGAACTAACTCAACTTTAACAACAAAAGAGTCATTTGAGACAGGTAAGGACTAGAGTAACTAGGACAAGATAGTTGATTCTACAGCTCTCCTTTCTTTTTAATGGGGGAAATAGCAAAATAAGTAACGTTTTTGTACTTCTTTCCGTTTCGCTCGGAATTATACTTGGGCAGTTTGCCATTAAAGTCATATATTTTTCTTTCTATTTAACTTTTACGATCCATGGCTGTCGCATTAAATACAAATCTATTTTCTATGCTGAAATGAAAGGACTTAAAACGCCATTTTAAACCTTTTCATTCGATCACGAATAATTTTTTTTAAAAACAAATATTCATTGCTTTTCAAACAGTTCATTGAATAATAAACCTAAGGAAATTATTTCTATTAATATATTATAAAAATAAATATGAAACAGTTCCGCTTACCAATTAATGAAATTACATCATGCAAGATATTTATTTTCAAAAATAAAGTCTTCGGATAATTTGATTGCTTTTGTTTTAAAAATAATTTTATTTGGCATTTGATTATAATTTAAGATAACGTTACCTTATTTCGGTAATGATATTAAACCACGACCATTATTTATTAGATTGATCAATTAATAAGTACTTTTAATTTATATGTGATTTTAACCACGTCATTCGGCACTCAAATTTTTATAGAAATAACTGGTCAAGAGGCTAATAATATAATTAGAGTAGGGAAATACAAATTTTTTATATTTTAATTTCTTGTAGTTAATTATAAAGATTAAATCCTCTTTCATAATTAATATATACAGAATATCCAAAACTTAAAACTGATGCCGGAATCAGCAATTAAAAGTGAGGAAACAAAACAAACGCGATTTATTCATAAAGCCCATGTATATAAAAAATGATAAAGAACAAAAGAGATGGTGTATATATGATACCACAGACATACAAACCACGATTCACTTACATCACATATCACCCGTGCAACAACTGAACAGTACATTGCTGGTATGATGGTTAGCACACCGTATGCATCCTATACCAGGAAATATAGTCTATACAATGCCAAGGCATGCCGAGGATCACATTATCCAGCTGCACTTTGGGCACAGTACTCCTTTCAGCAATCAATGCTTTTCGAAAGTCCGGTACAAATGTAGGAAATGGTTCACGGGCTGCGATTCGTCAGCAAAGCATGTCTCACACGTGCTCTATCGAATTCAAGTCCCGTAAGAATGCTGACCCTTCCATACGGTTGATATTCTCCGATTTAAGGTAATCGTTTACGATGTTCGAACAGTGAGGACTCGCGTTATGATCCATAAACACAAATTCAGCATCCCTAAATAAATGAGTTGTTCCAGAATGATGTCCCGATAAATCTGGCTTGTCAGAGTACTGATTTGAGCATGCAGATCTGTTCTAGAAACCAGTATAATGCCTTCTCAAACTAGTATTCCTGCACCACTGCAATGTTCACGCTCAATAATGTTGTCTTGATGATTGTAGCGAATTCACTGGCAATGTTTCCGCCACACATGTAATTGAGAGAACTCAAGTGGCACTCAACTGGGAACTCAAGTGGTATAAGAGAGAATGCAACGAGCGAGTGTGCACTCCAAAACTTATTTTCAGATGTTTTAGTTTTTGTAAACCTTGTTTGTAATGTGTCGTTTTGTTAATTAATGTTTGTCAATAAATGTGTGTGTGTTCGTTAACAATAGAAGTTTTGATTTCACAATTTCCGCAATCTCACATACTTCAGAAGCAAAATTTTGATTCGACTACTAAACTAGAAGATTCGAAAACAATGATACTGGGTACCTGGGATTCTCCATATGAACATCAGACGCGAATCGCATTGCAAGCTAAACCTCGGCTCACTCGAGGGAAAATATAATACAAGCCTACTGCTACGATGTCCACATTGCATATCTCTCTCCAAGCTAATCGTTGGCGACAGTTGCTTAACGTAAGCGAAACACATCTGACGGGCCTGTGAGCATGTAGACCATACTGTCCCAAACGTGTGTACAAGGGTTGCCTTGAAACGATCAAAGCCGTGGTTGATGATACTTGATGCGACAAGTCCAATGCTATGCTCTGTCTGTTTCTTATAGCAGTTACTACCAAATACTTGTCATCATTTGGGGGGAGAACTGTTCTGTAAGGTCCATTGACATTCCTATCATCGGAATCATTGTCACAGCTTACAGATGACATTTGAGAGATTCCTAGTTCCTCGACGACTACCATTTTCGTATGCTCATATTAAAGGGCTGATAATTCTACCACCTAAAACATCATCAACATGCGTCTTCTGTGTCATATCTATGCGATTCTGACACTGAGCACCGTACAAACCGGTTGCTTCTTTGCCACAAATCTTTATTTATCCCTCTCTTATACGTCTCATCATAATGGCAGACGCATAGCATATCAGGTGTCTTCTAGTAATTTGCACATCGTGCTTAACCATGTGTGTGATATATCTAAAGGTGAGCATTTTATCTTTCGCGTTTGATTTCGGTATGTTTGTAGGTTATTCTTAATTCATGGGCAAAATTCATTCAAAATATTATTCCTCAATATTTTTATATTCAATTTGCAAAAGTCTCAGGATTTGCAAGATATTATATTAAGAAAGAAAATAGTGCAAATCATTATAACATATTATCGAAATTATTATAATCAAATTAATATGAATTATTATAATTACAATATTAAAATTCACAGCTTAGCATGAAAATAAAAATTATAGTAATGTTTTGTGTGTGAGATGAAATTATAAAAAAAATACTTTCTTAAGTCTTAATGTTGAAAAAAGTTAAGTTTTTTTTTAACATTTAGACTTAATTTGAATCATAAAAATGATTAAAATCAAATGATATGCAATAGAATTAAAAAAAAAAAAAAAAAAAAAAAGAATTCTATACATGTATTTTTCATCGTGATTAAACTTTCAACAGTAATTTAATGGAAATGAAGTTCTGCTTCTTTTCGAAATAATCAAACAAAATATAAAATAATATAACAGCTTACTTAAATTAAAGTTAGGAGAACTCTCCTTAACTTCAACTCACTAAATCAACGTAAACTACCATTTATTCAAGTAACTGGTTGAGCCAGCCGAAGTTATCTATAGGCACTGAAACTTTACTGCGCTAATAAGGCTTTACATTAAAAGCTTACTTGATTTTTGTGTCATAAATTTTAATGAGATTTAAGTTCACAAATGACGGAAAACTTATTTAAAATTTCAATTAAGAGTTTTGGAAACTTAAAAGCTACATTACATTAAAGTGAAAATTTAATTCATTACAATATTTATTCTAATTTATGCTTTCTCTCTGGTATATTTGTTTCATTTTATGAAATAAACCTTGAAATTATAGAGTCTTGAAAAACATGTATATATTTATTATATACTGTATATAATACATTTTCCTTAGATATGTAGCTTAATCTGTTTTTTCAAATGAGACGCTTTTTAATTTCAATTATTTATTAAAATAATTAATAATTTAAACATTCCTAAATAAAGTTGAATGATGAGCCTGTGTTGTACGTCTGGTTTGTAGGAGAATGTAACAAAGAAGTAGATGCCGCAGGCATTAGTTTCGAGGTTCCTGGATCGGAAGATCCTTAACCCTCGGCTTAGAAATGATGTTAAGACTATAGCGATTTCTGATTGGCCTAAAGTTAAAAGGTGCTCTAAAGGGGCGGGGTTAGCGATTTTGAAAAATCGCCAGAAAATATTCAAACTATAGTTGAAGAAATTATGTATTAATTACAAAAAAATTTTAAAAGAAAAACAAAAGAAGAAAAAGCAGAGTACAGGAGATAAAAGATTGAAATGTTTGTAAAATTACTTAATATATTTAATTAGAGTGAATAACTTGTCCACGGGGGAAGTTGTATTTTTAATTTCTTTAAGGAGTTTTGTTGGGGAAATGCCATTAAAAATAGATTTGATTTCTTGAATAATTTGAAGTATTGCCGTAATGTCATTTTTTGCAGTTTCATGAGGAATTCCATCTAGGTTCATTAAGGTGGGTTGGGGGGTAGTGTCGTTCTTGACTGCATTTGCGTATGAGAAGTTAGGTCTGATGGTTCTTTCAGTTTTTTTCTGGATATTAGGGTTGATAGGTAGATTGAATTTTCGTGGTTTAGGGAAGTTGGAGCATCCTTTATAACTGGCCGAATGACTCCCGTTGCAGTTGCAATACTTTGGGGTCTCCATTCTGTCTATTTCGCAGTTTCTCGTGTTGTGTGGTCCTGCACACTTGACACAACGAGGCGTCATATGGCACATTTCGGCTGTGTGGTTAAATCTCTGACAGTTAAAACATTGCATGACGGAAATGGGTCCTCTATAGGTTTCTACTTTGATGCCAGAGATGTGGCAGAGCGATTTGATGTTTTGGACGTTGGCGCCATCTGTCGGTGGAATGAGGTGTATTTGAAATAAGGGCATGAATTTGCCATTTTTGGGATTTTTCATCCTGTTTACATTAGTGTGGTTAAACCCCAATTTAATAAGATCATTGGCTATCTCAGTTGGCGTAGTGCTTAAGGGCAGTCCTCTAATAACGTATTTCCTGATTTTTACATTTTTACTTTTAAGTAAAATATATTCAATTTTATTTTCGTTAAAATGCGTAATCATTTTTTTTGTGCATTTCGTTAGATGTTGGATACAATTTAAGATTGGGACCAGAAGTCCTAACTTCGAATTCTTCGTTATTTAGTTTTGCTTTTTAGTCATTGAGGAAACTTGTGTGACTTTCGCCAAAGTTAACAATAATGGGGGGTGTTTTTTCGTTTTCAGTATTGGGGGGAGGGGGTTGATCTTCAGTCATTTCAGTATCATTCTCATTACTGAGTTCCTGGAATTTATTTTGGGCAAAAATTGGAAGTGGACTAGTGACCACTGGTGGCTTGACAGTTTTTTTTGGGCATTTTAAAAGACTCATCTGGGATGATTTTGACCCGTTTTTTGGGTCTTTCTTTTTTGTTTTTTAGTGGGGGACTGCAACATTAGCAGTGCTTACGATGTTTTCAGTAACATTAACAGGGGAGGCCAATTCAGAAACACTATAGTCACCTATGTAACAAAGAAGGGTAATACGAGTATAACACTTAAACACTTCAAGATACGCATATTGCACAGCGAGTGATTGGTTGAAAGAAATAGTGTACGATGACGTCATCGGCAAAATTTGAAATTTTTTTGCTTAATTGCGATAATGGTTATTTTTAAAGATACATTTCGCAAACTCCATATCAATGGAGGTACATTGCATATGATCATTAAAAAGAGTATATATTTGAATAAATAATAAATACATAATAAGTTGTAAGTTTAGATGAAAAATGTAATGTTCTATGCTGAGATTAATTTCATAATAATAAGTAATAATCGTCAAAAACATCGATGATATTTTACTGAAAAATACGGACGCCAAAAAAGCTTAAATTTTGGCAATTTGGACATATTATATACAAAAGTCATTATTTCTAAACAGATATCAAAGAAAAAAAAGCAGGTACTACACTTGAAAGACTGATTTTAATTAAAAACAAGCTATTTATTATTTTACAGTTTTAAAGAAACGTAAAGATAATTTTAATTTAGTGATTAGTTCAATTTATTTTTCTGATTTATTCTTGTTAAATTGGCAGTTAGATATTTCCAATTATTTAAAGAGAGAGTTTGTACAATTGATAATGTGCAAGTTCGGAATTTGCTCATTTGCAAGTTCACGGCCAAATCCTTGTATTTGCTAAAAAAATATAAGAAATTGTTGCATCATCACATTGTATTAAAATAGAATTAAATCAATTTTTTTTATTCTAATGTTAACATATGTTTAAAATTTATTAAATGTTAGTTACTCAACATAACAATAGTTTAATCGAAGTTTTATTAAAACATTTCTTTATCTTCTACAGAAACAATAATTCCCATCAATAAAAGAATGACATTTAATAACAATTCATATAGATATTACTTTTTATTTTGAAGTTATTGTCTACAAATAAATCCCTTATGAGAAAATTGAGCTCCATACAAAAAATTTTCTCAATAATATGTCAACATGAAAAAAAAAGTACTTTTTATAACACTTACATGAAAGAAGAATGTGATGACTTCTTTCTTTCTTTCTTTTTAAAAACTATATGTATATTATTTATTATATATATAATCAATTTTAATTATAAATTTAATTAAACATGTAATTAATGGTAGAAGTAATATAGAAATGCAATTGCATTTTAAAAGGATTATACGATTTATTTTTTTAATTAATAAATAAAAGACCAAGTAAATTCTTTTTTTAAGAAATTTTTTTTTACACGAATGAAATCAAAACATTTTTATTGATTTATTTTCTTCCGCCATTAAATTCTTTGGGCATGTGCATCTGCATAATTCATTTTAAAATCAACATCTCCGAGAAACAAAATACAAAAATATTTACAATCTAAGTAGAGAGATGCACAACCGAATCATCTGTTTTCAACTTCAATCTTATGTAAATACAGTTCAAGGTCATAAAAGGAGGAATCTGACCTTAACATATTTTCCTCCTTGATGTTGTGAAGCAAGGAACGAATGTCGTAATCAATTGGACTAATAAAACTTGATCAGCAACCAAGGATGTCATCCTCTCTGCTGGTGGTTGCCAGCTATTTTAATTATTTTCTTGACAAAAACCGAGATGGGAAAATAAATCGATATATTTGAATACTCTACAACTCAGAAAGGCTTTTTTTTTAATAAAACAAGGAAAATACAATGAATTTTCCAAGAAATAAGAATGGTAAAAAGCTACACGACGACCATATAGAAATCCAGTTTAACAAAAACCCATGTTAAACAAGATAATATCAGAAAATGCAACAAAGAAATTCGAGAAAAAAGTAATATAGAAGAACATATAAATTACAGGTTCTTTTTTAAATAAATGGTTTATTCTAATTTGTTTCCATTTTTACTTATTTATTGAATATGTGTGTAATTATGGATTGCGTAACCATCTTTAAAGAATTATTTGACAATAAGCTAAAAACATCTTTTATTTCCTTTTCTGACGATCATTCAGTAATGAAATTCAAATTAGAGAAGTTGTTTTGCAAATCAGATAGTCTCGGTCTGAATTACCTCAAAGAATAACGAGTCTATAAAACTAATTGGATTGTTTGTTGATGTTTAAATCAATAAATTAATCAGATTAGTATATATTAGGCGAAATCACAAAAATATAAAATTTAATTAATAAAAATAAACATTAAAAAGCAACTAAAACAATATTAATAATAATTAACAGTTTATAATTATAAATATATGCCTCATATAAGTATATATGACAATTTTTTAATTTTTTTTAAATCTGTCATCTTAGACAATGAAAACTATGCCAGTTCAATTTTTAAAATTGATATTAATTTATATTAAAAGGAATTATATTTTCACTGTATATTTGACTTATAAATAGACTTGTTAAACCTATAAACATATTTGAAATTATCAATTGTTCAAAATTTTAATTTCAAGTAATATATCTCTAAGTACATTCCGTGCAAATGCATGAAGATCATCAACATTGAAGAAAATAGCGGAATTCGTTACATGAGAATACATTCGTCTAATCAAAAAAAAAAAAAGCCCAAATTGTTTGAGATAAAAAATAAAATTAAATAACAAATTAAAGGGTTAAATGCAACTATCTCAATAAATGTCGGAATATGATTCCAGTGTTGCCAAGTCATTTATAGTTGATACGCCACTAATCTATACTCAATCAATCAATCCCAATCAATGTCTCAAATATTTTAGAGCGATTATAGATGTTGGCATGGATGCTCTTTCTATTGATTGCCCAATATTTTCGTGCATTTACCGAGGACGTAATAAGATATCCGAGTGCAGGACATGGCATGGAGTATTATACTATATAAAGCATTCTAAATTGGAATCATTATGGTCTAGACAGGAATTTCGTGTCACATCATATTGAATTAAGATCTATAAGCTGGATTTTGCAATGATTATATTGTATCAAACTGAAAGAATTGAAATACTGGCTTAATAAATAACAATTTCAACGATCTTTCATTTTTAAATACACGCCAATATGAATATCCACCTTAAAATATTATATGCCCATGAGCAAATAATGTATGTATATTATGTAAAAATCACATAATAAAATGATTTGAAACAATATTCCTAGAAATATTGAGTGCAAAATGTCTATATATAAAAATGACATTAATATCTTGATTAGTATCAGAATGAGTACAATCAGTTCAATATTCGTTATATGCAAGCATAAGAAACTATAATGATTTCAATCATTAAAATTATAACATTTTGATTGCAAAATATAATTTTCCGCAAATAATAATTGCTTGATAAACAATAATTATTATCGCCCGAAACATAGACATACACAATCGATAATTAAGGACGCCACATACAATTACAAGGAAATTTCAATTGAAAAATAAATTTATCCAATATTGAATGACATGTTCGAAATTTATAAATTTTCCTAAGCACTCAATGTGAAACAGCTTAATTAAGCAAATACATATATCCCTTGAAATTAAATACAATTTTTAGAAAAGGCATAGTAATCCCTAACCAATTATGTCAATTATAAAATAAGATTTAGTTTCAGTTTCGAAAATAAACTGCAGTTTCATAATAATTCATTGCTTATAAAATAAAAAATATATTCGATCACAATTATAATATTCATAGTTGATTTTAAAACATTCATTTTTGACAAAACTGGTATAATTATGAATTTAAATTCATTTATAATAATATTACAATAAAGAATATTTCATAATATTAAATACATAATTAATTGAACAAAAATAATTTGCTTAATAGATTTTGGATATGCGTTTCAAATATAAAACTTCCACGGCGGACTCTGGATGTATTTGACCATTTTCTTAACACCTTGACAGCCTTGCTGCTAGCCGAATGGATAGCACTCTGACGTTCAGTTCTACATTTTGTTCGTTGGTTGACCGTGGATCTCTGTGGTAACGGCCAGGACAGCGTTCGACAGAACAAAAGATCCCGGTTCGATAGCAACCACTATTGAACAACAGGAGACGTATGCTATGCTGTCTTCTATATGCTAGTCTATCAGGGATGAAGAGTTTTCAGGGTTTTCTTCATTGCGACACGTGAATATGGCCCATTATGAAAAATCTTCCTGGAAGGCAATAACGAAGTGGATGATTACAGCAGTCTTGGACCGTCAGGCAGACCACAACATATTGTCTAACAGACGTCTGATAACGTGTTGTGGTTTGCCTGACACCATCGGGAGTTTTCTGGTCTGTTTGTAAGTTCGACTCTCGTCTAGGAAGCGTGGTTGATTGCATGAGTTGTAAATTCCCTTGAGCTCATAGATTGTAGCCAAATTAGCTTTTTTTATTTAAAAAGAATCATTGTAGAATGACCCAAACCAAGCAACCAAGCTTCCTTAGAATCTCAAAAATAAGTTAATATTTATATTATTGGAAAGAGAACAATATATAGGAAAATTATTCATAAATTGTAAAAAAAAAAATAGTTAAGTCAGGAGTTCCGGTAGATTGAAGATTGTCCTTGGAGCCGAAAATTCATGGTAATGATATTTGACCCAGTAATAATCATAATAAAAAAAATAATGTCCCCAAACAGTTGTCATTTAAAGCTCCTTAGCTAATATATTGTAGAAATCCAGGTAAGAATTGTGCCAAAAAAAAAAAAATGTAGACCTTTCCATCTAATTGTGGTTCAAAATGACGAAAGGATTGTCTTTGTTCAATGGCTTTTCGAGATGCCAGAGAGAGACAGCAGGAAACGTGCCAAAATAAAATGAACTGGCACAAATTCATCACGCAATGGTAATATTATGCAATAAAATTTTATTTTTCAACAGAACTATAACTCCATTTTTTTTCAGGAAATTGAAAACAAACACACCAAAAAATAAATATCAGTTACATAATCTTTAACGAATTCTGCGAACGTTGTTTTGAATATTATTATTTAAATATATTACACAAACAGAGAAAATTATAAACAAGTCGTTTGTGGTTTTCACTGGCAGCAAATAAATAAAAAAAAAATTCAATTTAAGTTGTGAAAGGAAGAAAAATACGGGAAAGTAGGTAAAAATAAACCAAGAACGGTGAATTGTATCAGGACTTTTTACTCTTCAATGCTTTTCTCAAAACACTGTTAAGTTTATAAATAGTCATCGGTTTGTTTTTTAAGTCGTTTCGACTTCTTTCAAATCCATTTGATCAAAGCTGTTTTTCATTCAAGTAATTTTCCTGGTAAATGCAGCAAAGCAGCCAAGTACCTGTATAATAAGAATATAAAGACGCTTAAATCTGAATAACTCACAACTGAATAGACGTTGATGAGATTGGTGAAACGAACTCATTTGGAAAGACCAGGAAAAAAACACTTTTTTTTTAAATCGCTCTATTATTTTCCTATTTCTGCAAAAACATGCATAACTTTTCTCAAGAAATTTATTTATTTATTTATTTTGAGTTTATATATATTAGTTTGGGGAAAAAGTTATCCATTATTTTTTCGGTAGACGTCTGTAGTGATCGCTATCTCGTGAGGTATCTATCAAACAATTTCAGATTTATGCTCATTGGAAAGGTGACATTTGACACTAAAATATTCTCTTGCGGTTTTTTGTTTGATTAATTAAGTTATAAGTACAAGGTTTTAAAAATAGAAGACAACAAACAGAAAATTCGATACATTTTAGTTTTTCTTTTATAATGGCGAAAATGCTAACCAGGTGGCTAAAATTGTGAAAGGTGTTTATCGTCCTATATATGACTGTAACAACCAGTTACGCACAATTTTGGTTTCGTCGATTCCGTTTGGGTATTTGGATGCTAAAAATGCACCTCGCATGGATACAACATCGTCGAGAATGTCTATAAAATATCAAAAATTATCAAACTTGACAGCATGTCAGCAGTCGTAGCTTCGCACAAGACCTAAAAATCTACATGAAAACTGTTTTAAACCTTTTTACAAAGCGAATCTGAAAGAAATTACAAAAAGTTAACGTAAAAATAATGGATTTCTTTTCCCCCAACCTAATATATGTAGTAGACTAGAATAGATGGGAACACCAGATAAGAGCGGAGGATATTTTTAACAGGCTCTTTTTTAAGTGAGATGGCACTTTGACCCGTGGTACTGGAATTAAGCGTAGATATGATATTTAAATGGTTTGCGAGAATACTAAATTAATAGAATTTGAGGCACGAAAAAGTGTATTTGTACGATGCTCTTGTTAACAAAGCCTTTTTTATCAAAAATATATTTGTATATAAATATATATTACCGTAATATATCTATATACTGAGTGTAGTAATAAGTTTCGAAGCATGCTTCAGAGAGATGATTATGTATAAACGAGAAGGGAGAATATCGTATTCAAAAAGCACTATCTTATATTATTATCTAACACTTTCCGCTATTGTTAAATAACTGACAAAAGCCAACATTGTGAAACATTTTTTTGGACGCCTGAAGCTATTAACTCATTTTCATTCTCTATTATCAATGTCCGGAAGAATACAGAAAACATTTTTTTCTTTTACAAATACACGGATCATTAGCTCTTAAGTTATTAGTTCACGGGCCCTTCAATACTTCTTAATAATGTCCTCATACCGAGAAAGTACGGTACAATTATTTAAATGCTTAAAAATCATTTGTTAATAAGAGTCACACAAAACACACAGTTGGTGATTCCACTGGTCTAATTCTATAGAAATGGTCCTGCAAGCAATCATATCCAGCTAGTACTCTAAATAGAGCTACAACAGAAAGACTCTTTCTTAGAAATCTGAAAACAGTTCTCTCCACTTAATCTTCAATTTCTTACCTCTTGCATGATGAATCATACTGTTTTTAAGAATTTTTCTAATAATCAGGTAAAAAAACAATTTAGTTGTGTGAAAAGAAAGCGGTTCAGATTTATACCAAAGCTCCCTTCTTAGCCGGTGCACCAACTTTTTCAAGGCCCAAAATTCCACAATTAGCAGAAATACATTGGAACGAAGTTCTGTGTGTTAGTGCCTTAAGCAAGGGTGTACATTATAAAATTCTTTGAGACCTATTTTGACTATCCTAAAGGGTTTGAAGCGCAATAATTTGATAATATAACAAATTTTATAAAAGAGTGGCAGTTGAATCGTCAGTTGTTGAATAGCCAACAGCAATATCTTCGATTTCCCCACCGTAAGAGGTCCAATGAAAGTAAAAACTAAAAAGGATGTTATGGATACTTGCTCCAGCACCGTGTGTCCTTTGTATCACAGACATACAGAAAACAAATCATTGCGTTTGAACGAAAATAGATGATAATCAGAAAAGGCTATGTTGTACTATATATCATGTGTCTTAACAATTCCTAATGAAGCGTTGCCAACGCGTCCTTGACAGTTTTGAAAGACGATGATTTATATTATCATGAAGCAGTTTCATAAGATGCACACATGCACACTTTTGAAACCATTGCTGATAAATGAAGTTTTCAGATCAATCTCTTGCTCCAATCATGGCAATAGTTGCTGATAACATTACGCAGTTCCAATTACATCTGTCTTCTGCATCTCATGGCAGATCCTTCATATCCCTCCAGATCCAAAATCGAAATTTTTTGCAGTGAATGATTCATTTCAGAGTTGATGATATTGCTTCGGTTATGTAATATTTTAATTTGACTGATTACAAATATTTACAAAACAAAATGTATGAAATTCGTCATGATCAAGAAACTGGTTGAGTATGAATTATTCATGTTGACTGGAACTCAAGCATAAATAATAATGGTCGGTAGATTGTAGAAATAATTTCAAGCAGGAAAAATAAGATATGTTTAAAGAAAAAACATGTCTTCTTTATAATACCATGATTGCTTTTCCCATAAATTTGTTAAATAATATGAGCTCCTTATTAAATTATGGCTGATTTGACACTTTTTAAGTGGTAGCCTAACAACTGAATTTTATAGCATTTGAACATTCGGTATGAGTTTCTCTTAAGCGACACTTTTCATAAGTATCTTTAACCACATGTTACATCTAAGGGAATCCAGAAAACTAAAAAGGACTCACCAAGGAAAACGTGCATGTAGAAATAAAATCATTAGCCATCTCTCACTATTCCATTGTATCTCGCAATAAACCCATGATTCAATCACTCCGATGAAAATTCACCATATCATTAGTTCAGAAAAAGAAATTTCTAAAAAGTTTAATATTTGTATACAAATTCATTAAATACATGTAATTGAATCAACTCGATTTTTTTCATCCATTGTATTTTAGTTACATAAGTGCTCTGATAAAATAATTGACGCATTTCCATTAATTTGACCTATACACATAAGTTTTAGACAAACTATGGTTAAAATATTCTTAAATGAGCTAAATTTGATCCTAATGACCATTAAAATCCATTTTTTATTATTTGCTTTAATTATTTTTCTTTGCCGAAAATCTGTTAAAAATTATCGATGCACAGTTGAAATACAACTAAATGCAAATACTTGTAAGTAAAAAATAATTTTAACTAAAAAATATTTATGAACATTAAATAGTTTTTAACACATTTTTTGTGGCCGCGGTGGCCTGGTTGTTTAAGGCTCGTGCTTATTATTGGAAGATAATGAGTACGAATCCGGGCTAAACCGAAGATCCTTCGAGTTATCTAAGGACAATTTGGGCACATTAAATAGATCGTGGTCGCAATACCCTCCAAGAGAAATGATATCTCTGGGGAGGTAGATCAAGTATTAGGGTATCTTTTGCTTGGCCCCCGTTTCTAAATTGTGCTTTCACGAACTATAGTACAGTCCAACTCAGGCCTAGATGTAGCAATAGCAACACATTTTCCATGGAAAATATTAATATCCAGCCTTGATATTTTACAAGTTCCATACTTCATTAAATTTAGATATAACTGAAGTAATAAATATACTAAGTTTATATTTAGGGAACAACTTTGATATACCTCCCCAAAAATTAAGTGCTAAATCTGGCACTCCCTACGGACATTTTAGGGTTGCTGTTTCTTATTTTGGTGTTGCCAATTTAGATTTTTTCAGCTTTTAAGTTTTTGCTGTTGTCAAATTTAGTATTTTCTTGTATTTTGTCCCATTTTCTAAGTTTATTTTTAAAGTTTTTTTTTTTTTTTTTTTTTTTTTTTTTTTTTTTTTGTTATTAATTATTTGTATTTAGCGAGAATCCATCTTGGCAAGAAAAAAAGGCGCCAAAAACAGGTATTTTGCTTGGCGAGAAAAAAAGTCACCAAATTTCCGATTTGGGGGTTATATCAAAGTAGTTCCATATTTAGCAATGAGCAATTAGTATAATACTTTAATAACAATAATTTCATTCTTCAAAAACTATAATATAAAGAGGAAATCTTTTCAAATGAAAACGTGTCACGTAACTAAAATCCTTGAAAACACAATTCTTAACTAATAGCTTTTTCAGTACATTAAAAAATAAAATTTGAACATTGATTTTTTTGTTGTTTCTAAGTTCTTTTAGAACTATATAAATTTATGATGACCCAAACCATCATAGTAAATTACAAATACTATGTAAGTAAGTATCTCTTTATGCAAGTCCAAATTGCATACGCTAACATTTCCTTTATCCTTAACAATTCACAGACAAGGTCTTCTTTTTCTTTAATACTTCAGCTTGTAATAAGCAGATTCGATTGTATTATCGATAACAAAACAAATTAGGTTATTAAGAATCATTACCATTTACTTCTGCATTGAAAAATGTTTCTAATATGTTAAGAATAACTTTGCAATCGTACAACAAATATTCTCAGCGTTATTACTTCCGGAGAGAAATTAATTGCTTCTCCTAGTTGAAAAGATTCTGAGAAGTTATTTCCAGGGATGATTTGTTTGTCTCTAGCACCATTATTAAAACCTCGTTAGGAGAACGCATTACTAAGCCTCACCTGTAATGCCGTAAAACAAACAAAAAGGCTGACAGAAGGTCTATGATAAAATTTTCTCATAATATTTTGAATTCTTTTTCAATAAGTTAGCTTAATTAGCTATTTTTACAATCATTCCAAACAAGTGATTGTAAAGAAATGTAAGAAAAAATTTACATGAAAGAGGGCCAAAAGTATTTTCATATTTTCAACAAGTTTATTAAAAATTAAAAATAATAATATTAAGGAATCTTATTGTTTATTTGTTTAAAATGATATTAATTCTGTTATTATGATTATTATTATTTATTGTTTAAGTAGTATTAAAAATTGTATCATAAATCAATATGATGCCATAAAATTACATGAAAAACAAAATTGACGCATTATAAGTATAGGAATTTTTTAATTTTATAAATACACATTTATATACATAACAGTTCGTCAGTTAATAACAAATGCTCATAAATCTGGAAATTAAATTTTTTCCTTAAAACGACTAAAATCTGCTCAGTTAAAATTTTTATTATACCAATGGCGCATGAGATTAAAGAAAAGATTCAATGTAATTTTTCAAACAATAAATAAAATTTTATTTAAAAGTTACTGTAATGAAAACTTGTTGAAACAGGTAACGTGAATCACTTTTGGCAATAATGAATTTTAAAAATCGAATTACGTTAACTAAAAATCATTATACTGTTTATCAGTATAGAACTATACAAAGCAAATGATATCAAGTTAAATATATATCAATAAAATGTTTTTTAAAAAAAATTAACATTATAAAACTATTAGACAAACTAAGCATTTTCAAACTATTAGCTGCATTTCTTGATATAGTTGAATTATGTATTTGTATGCATTTTTTTTTTTTTTCTAAACAGCACAAATTTGCAGGTTATGTGAGAATTATTCATTGAAATACATCCCTACTCAAATTTAATAATATTAGGTTGGGGGAAAAGAAATTCATTATTTTTACGTGAACTCTATGTAGCATGTTTCGGATTAGCCAAGGATAAAATGTTTAAAACTGTTTTAAGGTCAAACTTTAGTTTCTGGGCGTTGCTAAAATGCTAACAAACGATCTTCAGCTTCGATAATTTATCAGCAATTTTGACGATGACCGTGCGAGGAGCATCTTTAACATCAAAAATACCTGAACTGATTGAAAGATGCCAAAATTAAATATAATTTGTTACAGTATCGAAACCATACACACCATTCACAATTTCTATTGCATAACTTGTATTTTCACCTTTATAAAAGTTGTTGTTTCTAATGACACTTGGCAATGCCAAGTCCGCCCGCCCAGAGGCGAATGAAGTCAGAAGGAAAGCGTCTTCCATTTTTGAAAAAAGCATCCTCATACGTAGGTAGAAGTACGACTCTTGGCTCATAGATGGCAGCACCATCTGAAACTTTTAATTTAGAGATTGAAACCAGTGAAGACCCAAAGCCTGGCTCCAACCACCCCCAGAGGTATTAATTTGGAATGTGAACATGGAGGACATTACGACCCGACAGATTTTACATGCCCCAGTCGCCATTAGTGAACACGACGTATCTTCGGTTAAGCCGGGATTCGAATTCATAACCTTTTGGTAACGAGAACGACGCCCTAACCAACCAGGTCACCGCGGTCACACCTTTATCAAAGAAAAAATGTAAAATGTGCCGAATTTTCTCTTTTTTGAGTTCCATTTTTAACACGCTAACTCATAAATGAATGGACCAAACAAAAGAGAGTAAAAGAAATTTTTCTGTGCGAAATGTCATCCTTTCAACGAGCATAAATCTGAAATTTCATGATTGATACTTTATCGATCACTGCAGCTTTCTTCAGAAAAAATAATGGATTACATTTTCCCCAACCTAATAAAATTTAAAATTACTTTTTCTAAAATAAATCAACTCTTTAAAATATAAAACTGATTATAAACAATTTCTTCTCAAATGTTTTCTATAATGTGAGTTCTAAGAAAAATTAACCACATGCCTCCAAATTTCTGTCGCATTGAAAAGCTTTTTTCAAAAAAAAAAATTCAAAGATTTACACGAATATTTAAGTAAAATACCAAGAATTAATGCGGTTAATTAACTTCTCGAAATGGGTAGAAAAAATTGTAGCGTCTGGTGGTTGAAAAATGAGCAAAAGGAAACCAGACGATGGCTGCATCAAGGCCTTCACCATTTTTCCTCTAAAGCAGACGATTTACACAAAAGCCTTATTTTCGATCATGTCCATTAAGAAGACACCTTTTCATTTGAAGACAGAAAGAAAACATTTTGAAGATGTTTCTTTAGAATATTTTTGAGACACATAGTTTATTTTTGAGATCCTTCGAAAAGTTCTCCAATAAATTGCGTGATAGGTTAAAACAGATCTGTGCGATTCGTTAGGCTTAATTAATTCCACCCTATCAATTTCATGCAAATTCAGACGGTTGCTGAAGCATATCAGCGATATGTAGAGCGATTCTGCGTTAAATCAAAAGTGCAAAAGTGTCAGAAACGTAGAAGGAGACAAAAAAAAGCCTAAGAGCATAGTGTGATAAGTGTTTCCTTTGGTATATAGAGCGTTTCTTTTTACCTCAACGATAAAAAGTGAGCGTCGTTGAATCGAAAAAAAATCTATGATGCATACTTTTGGATTTATTTTTATTTCTTTGTCTACTTGAAATACTTTTCCCTAGACAACAAATAGCCTACTATTTTTAAAATAACCATTAATAGCTTCCTTTTTCACAGAATACAGAGGTTTTTTTCTCCCCTTAAAAACTGATGGATGTGAAATTTTTACAGTTAAAAGTGCTGTTTTAAATTATTAGTCATAATTTTTTAGCTTTGTAATTCCAATTTTTTTTATATCCTTAGTTAATATTTCTGCTTTTATTTTTATTTATTTATTTATTTTGAATAATAACTTTGGAAAAGTATTCCTTATTTTTGTTATCAGTATAAAAACGAAAGTACACATAAATAAATAAGCACATAATGAATTCATTCGTAAAATTATAAAATTCTGTGAAAAATTACATATGTATTTAAAGTATTAAGCCGTCCAACCTGTCTAGTGGTTAGCGTAACTGACTACGGATGAGGAGGACCTGGGTTCGAACCCCGGCGCGGGCATTGATGTACTTTCTCTCTCTCTCTCTCTGCGTTTCTTGTCCTTTCCTCAGATGATGGATGAATGTGGCCAGCACTATAAACGGGCTTGTGGTGGTGTGGCGTGGGCGATGCTGCTCGTACCTCCGTGACTTGGTTCACAGGTGTCCACCGGGTAACGATAAAATGAGTAGCAGTTTCCGGCATTGTTGTGACAAATGGGCTAATGTATTTACTTGCTCGAGGGTGTCCGCCATTAGAAATAAAAAAAAAAATTACAGTATTAAACATTCTTACTGCATAAAATGATTTTCAATAAATTTGTACTTTTTTATATTTGTATAAACTCCATCAAACAACAATTTAAGCAAATTTATTGTACATCTTTACGTTAAAACATGATAAAATAACAAAAAATGCTCATAAATATAAATATGCTATAATAATAAATATAGCAATTTTTATTAGTTTTTTGTAGCACTTTTACTAAGGTTTCTTTTTGTTATTATGATAAAAAAAAAATCTGGTCGCGATGGCTTGGCATGTTAAATATGTCGTGGTCGCAATGTCCTCTATGTGAAATGATACTTCTGCGGAAGGTAGGCCAAGTCTGGCGGTTTCTGTTTAGTCCCTTCTTCCAACTTACGAAGAACCACTCACTTTCGGTGTCTAAGATGGCATACTCTCTGGGTGCATTATTATATAAAATATCATCACTTCTATCCCTTGTAGTATTGCTGGAAAAATAGAAAAAGAATCTTAGCTGTGGTGATTATATTAATATACTGAATTGAATGATTCACTTCGATTAGATTCTCTGACTTCTTGTACGAAACTATGATGACGATTTTAGTTACTACCTCATAGAACCAATGACTAGTAGCCACTTTCTAAGCTTCGCAATAGCAAAATTCAATTGTTTTCCCCATCAATTTTAAAAAAAAAAGTATATATAAATATGTGTAGAATCATTTAAAAAATCAGTGCTACATAAAATCATAAGTGTCGTTTATTAAACTTATTTCAATCGGAAGAATTTAAAAAAGTATTTTTATTTAGCCTGTTCCAAGTAAATAAATTAAATTTTTTAATCAAAGCTAGAAATTTTTCATGATTACACAAAATGCATAGACGTTGACAGAAAAGAAGAGAGGAAACGGATTGAAAAGAAAAAATAGATTTAGAAAAGGTTAAAAAACTGGAAAATGTATAGGAAAATATCCTTTATCCAAGATAATATTGTATTTGATTGTATTTCAGTACTTACATTAAAATTTATCATCGCAAATGAAGAGGTTTAAAAAAAATAAATCTTGATCTCACTCTGATATTCCTTAGGACCGAATTTGCATATCTTGCATTTAGGAGCACGCTGTACTAATTTCCCTTCTCTAATATCTGTAAATTTTGATAATTTTGATAACTGTTTTTTCATTAACTTGAAAAAATTGCAAATTACATAAATTTTGAAAAGGGAAATTGACGATCTCAATAACTATTGTCATACTTTTAAAAATTTTGCTTAAACAAATAGTCATTGACTAAAGTAAAGTTTTATTAAATTACTCTTTTGACACCATGTAGTAGACAGTCGAAGGCAACTGCTGAAAAGCATTTTTGCATCCACCATGCCATCTGAGAGATTTTTTCAAACATAGTGGGATAAATTTACGTGTAGCAAAGAAGGAAACACAGAAAACTCCCAAGCATTCACCCCGATAGATATGCGTGCAGAAGACAGAAATGTAATATACATCTCCTTATGTTCAACAGTCGCTGGTATCGAACCCGGGACATTATGCTCCAAAACAGCAATGTCTTACCAAAACCGCAGTTCATTAAATTATTCTAATAAACTGACTAGAAATCAAAATTTGATTAAAATATATTTGTTTTATTAATATATTAGGTTGGGGAAAAAGAAATCCATTATTTTTACGTGAACTTTATGTAACTTCTTTTGGGTTCACTTTGTAAAAAGGTTTAAAACAGCTTTCATGTAGATTTTTAGGTCTTGCGCGTTACGACTGCTGACATGCGGTCAACTTCGAGCATTTTTGATATTTTATAGACATTTTCGACGATGCTGTATCCACATGCGAGGTGCTTCCCTAACATCAAAAATACCCGAACGGAATCGACGAAACAAAAATTGTACGTAACTGGTTGTTACAGTCTTATATAGGACGATAAACATTTTTCACAATTTTAGCCACCCGGCTATCTTTTTCGCCGTTACAAGAGAAAAACGAAAATGTATCGAATTTTCTGTTTGTTGTCTTCCCTTTTTAAAACCCTGTACTCGTACCTGAATTAATCAAACAAAAAACCGCAAGAGGATATTTTAGTGTCAAATGTCACCTTTCCAACGAGCATAAATCTGAAATTGTTGATATATACCTCACGAGATATCGATCACTACAGACGTCTACCGAAAAAATAATGGATTACTTTTTCCCCAAACTAATACTTGTTTATCTAGTCGTTAATTAAGTAAGCCATCTAATGCAAGGGAAAGAGTGATGTTTTTACTAGGCAACAAACCAATTATTTTTAAATGTGATTAAGAGAAAGTAAATTATGAATCGTTAAACTAGTTGCCAATTTCTTACATTAGTAATTAGAGATGACGCTTTAGCGAAAAAATAGAATTTAAATATTGGCATAAAAAGAATGAAAGAAAGTATCATGAAAGAATTCATTGTTCATTCTCCTTGGCAGTATTTCTAAATGTAGTTCCCCTTGGCACTAAATTCTATCTTAAGTTTAATTATTTTACAATTTTTTTCTAGTCTACGTTAATACCATCTACATAAATCTTGTCTATTGAGATTCCAGTATCCGTTACATCAAGTAATCTAAATAACTTTTTAACCAAATATCTGTTACACAGTAGTAATTTAAACATATATAAATTCAATTTTAATTAATTTTTACTAAAGAGGTTCTTATAAAGTGCAATCTTTACACAATAAACTTTTAACTGGAAAAGGTAACGAATCATAAGACAAGATATCTAAATATTTTGATGAGCTTCAAAATTTTTTCTGATTGCAATAGAATTTCACAATTTGAATCACAAAAAGCAATAATATTATTAATTTTTTATTGAAAGTTTTTAAACAGTAATCAAAAAAATTTTTTTTGAATTTCAAAATCAATGAGTTCAATGATAACTCCTGAGTATCTGCCCAATTTTTATGTGCAAATGGCGGCCAAATTGTGCTTTCTCTTTGTAAAACATGGTATCAAATTCCAAACTCACAAGTCAATAAATGTGTCATCTAAGCACTGAAAATGATATTTCCTGTTGTTTAGGATTTCAAAATTTATTTTTCGACAAATTGGATAATGTGACATCGGTTCGAGCAACTTATTCGAACAAACAACGACTAAGAATCAATTGATCTCGTTTAAAGAAAACCATTCAAAATTCATGAATAAGCAAACGTAGAAATCAAAAAAGAACTCGATTATATAACAAATTCTGATAAGTTTGATCAATGAATAACAATTGTGCAGGATTTAAACTATCTTACTACTTTTAATTTGAAAAAAACATATTACTCGAAAAACTCTTCTCCAGAATTCAAAGTGGTATTCAAAAATAGAAAATTGTTGAACTCTATCTATTTACCAGACTTTAATGATGGTTGATGCCACGTGAGCTAAGATCTCGTGAAATGGTTGGACGAATCACAACAAACCTTCTCTTACCCTATCGATTATGCAAAATCAGAAACTTTACAGCTGCAACAGAACCAGGTGGAATTTGCCATAAAAGATTAGAGACCTTCTTGCAGATAGGAAAAAGATCAATTGCTTTACAACGGTGAACATTTCTTGTAAATGGACTTAAAAAAAAATATACTTTCATTTTGCCCTTCAGCAAAGTAGATAACAAGAGCATTAAAGGTGAAGTAAGGAAAAAATAAAAAATAGTGACTCTCAGAATAGCAAATGAAAAATTTTTTTTTAAAAAGACATAGATAATAATTTAAGCATATTCAAGCCATTTATATTTAAAATAAAGGAATAAGTGAGAAAATGGCTAAGCGATAAACACTAAACTGAAATGATTAATGTTATATAAAAAAGCAAATGAAGAAAGTCTAATTTTAACATATTGATTAGAAAAAAATGTATAAATGAGACCTGATATTTTTATGTTACATTTGAGTTTTTAAATAATAAAGATGAACGAGTTTTAATAAAGTAAATTTTACTAAAAATATTAGTCTGAACGACATAAAATTTTGATCACAGAATATTTTTTCTTTTTTTTATTTCTAATGGCGGGCACCCTTGAGCAAGTAAGTACATTAGCGCATTTGCCGCAACAAGGCCGGAAACTGCTACTCATTTTATGGTTACCCGGTGGGCACCTGTGAACCAAGTCACGGAGGTACGAGTAGCATCGCCCACGCCACAGCATCACAAACCCGTTTATAGTACGGGCCACATTCATGCATCATCTGAGGAAAGGACAAGAAACACAGAGAGAGAAAGAGAAAGTACATTCATACCCAAGCCGGGATTCGAACCCAGGTCCTCCCCATCCGTAGTCTGTTACAGTATCGACTAGACAGATCGGGCGGCCGATCACAGAATATAAAATACAATACAAACATAAGAAAAACAAACAAGAAATTTCAGAATGAAATTCTAGGCATAAACGTTATATACCATGGTGAAGCACGAACATATTTTTTATTGGTTAATATATTTTGAAATTCAGTATTCACATTATTTTTCAGTATATATATATATATATATATATATATATATATATATATATATATATTTGATGAAGCCACTATTATACTTCATCAATTTTATAAGACATTTTTCAAATTTAACCAGTGTTAACGATGCACAAAAAAATATTACAAAATAATTCTAGATGTTCAAAATTTCAAAAATTTCCTTAAAATAAAATCTCTTTTTTAAACATTAGCTTTTGCTTCGAAATTATACTATTTCTCTATTAAAATAAGAAAAAAAATACTAAGATCAATAAGTTATCAGTTCATATTTATATATGCAATTCGAATTCCAGTTAAAATGTCTTTCTTCCAAATATTTTTCAAAATAATACAGTGCGTAAGTTAATGTATTTATCTTAGTTGCTTTCTGTGTGTGTGTGTTTTTCTCTTCAGAATATTAAATTTCCACTACTTTTTGAAAAATTTTAATTTCACAGTTGACTTCTCAATTAGAAGTTGTGTGACATAAAATTTATTGCTTTCTCTTATAAATGATATTGAATTGAAAATAACTTTTAAGCTTTTTCATTTTACTCTGATTTTTTAACATCTCAAGAGCAATGCGTTTCAAAGAAAAAATACATTTTCTCCCTCTAATGTTTATACCCCCCCCCCCTCTTTTTTATATTTTCTTTCCTTCCCTGCGGTTATTTTCAGAAACTAGATGTTTCACTTTTCAAATCAGTTCAAGCTAAAATAACTTAATATTACTTAGAAAAATAATCGAATTGGTTTATCTAATTTATGATTATTTTAACCCTTCTTTGCATAATGGTGGAAATTTCCACCATAACCTATAATGCCCAAAAATTATATAAAAGAACAAGTTCACTTTAAGTTGATCGTGTTTGGATACCTTTTTAATGTCCATTGCATAAAAAGAAACATAGCTGTCAAAAATAAACATGAATTATATCATATATATTATTTGAACATAAATTATATCAACTTGATTTATTTCATCAATAAAGAAAAAATCATGCAAAGAAGGGTTGATAAATTTACACATTGTCAGTCTTTCTTCTTTTCATATTTTAGACTATAGGTAAATAGCAGGTGACATCACATATAAATATTTCATAGCCTGGTGTGACTGTAATATGTATAGATATATTAAAACAAAAAATGCTATACATAATATACGATAATTAATCAACATTTGAATTAGTATTTTCCTATATATAATCCACAAATATGTGTTTAAAAATATCCGAGTTTTGTTGTGCATGTTATATGCCGCTAAGGGTAATCTAATATAAAAAAAACATTCTCCATCAGAAAAGCTTTCAAGAAAGTTTTGAAAAAATACTGTTTCTGTTTCACTATTGGCACCATACACTTTCGACTTATTTCAGCTATAATTAGCATTGTACAATTACATTCAAGGACAAACTCGGTTCCTCGGAAAGATATTACCGTTGCAATTCGCTAATGTCATTTCGAATTTCGTCTTAGCGTGAGGTGTTTCGTTTTGACAATATTCAAATTCGCATATCGTCACATGGAAGTGAAAACGTTTAAGTTACACAGCAGATTTGAAATTAAAAGCTATAGCGAAACAAATAAGAAAAAATGGCGCCAAACGTGTTAATGTGAAGTGAAAAACAAAGCAGTGCGGTACAAAAGAAAAAAGTATCCAATACACAGTTCGAAAATTATCCTTTTATTTCAACTAATTATTAACGAAACAAATATATTTTACTTTTGAATTATGTCTAACATCATTTTAAAAATTATTAAAAACTAAAAATCGATATTTTACTAGAATCTTCTCGAAATAATCGCTCTTAATTGCTTTGATCTCAGTTTACCACGCTTTGCAACGAAGGGGATCCAAAGAGATATTATTCATAATAGATGTTTTTTCTGTACAATTTATTATATTTGTAATCATAGTATGCCTTTTTTTATTTTATGTGACACCCATATTATCAGCAGTATACATTTTTGACTATTCACCGAAAAATATTACCGCGGATTATGCGACGCATATTCTTTTCTTTTACTCGAAAAAAGGTCTTGTGGATATTATGCCACTGTGGATTATATACAGGAAAATATGGTATTTATTATTTTGAACTTTTTTATACTTATAAAAGAAAAAAACGAGTTACAATTCCCGATTATTTTAATAATTAACTCACAAAAGCCGTATTATATAAAACACATTTCGTACTGCGCCAAAAATTATCACGCAAAAACAAATTTTAATCAACGAATCTTACATCCAGATATTCACAAAAATGCTAAATTATGAAAAGAAGACAATTATTTATAGGATAAAAACGATTGATTTTCAGTTATTACTTACCTTATACCAGATACGAGAAAAATTTCTACAAGTTATTTCCTAGCGTATGGCTTATAAAAATATTTTACCCATTAATATTTCTGGTCTACTATTACCATATTTTAATCCAACACCTCACATTTTAACAACCACAAATTATATTCCTATTAATAATGTCCAAAGAATATTAGATAATTTAAACATACAAAATAGAAAAATTAGTTCATAGAATTTTTCTCAAAGAAGAATAAGTTTTAACTAATTTTAAATAATTAAAATTAAATATTTTTTTTTAGTTAAGAACTGATGATGTATTATATTGAGTTGTGTAGTTTATGCATAAATAACTCATCACTTTATTTACAAAATTGTATAAGCATCTCTATTGGAATTTATATTATTTATTCTATTTTAAGTTTATTTTTAAAAAAGAAAAATCAAATCACTTTATATAAAAAGACAAAGAAAAGCTTAGGAGCAATGGGTCTTGAATTCAAGCATTAGAAAAGACTGGTAGTACCTTAAACTAGTAATTTAGATAAGTCTCACAGGAAGCAGTCCGGCCTGACAGTTTAAATAAATTTTCATAAAAAAAAAATTAAAATTTATAAATTCAAAACAACTTAAGAGGATTAAAAACTATTAAAAAGAGAATAAACTTTTATTTCCTTCCTTCAATAAATTTCGCATATAGTAGAATAAATCCGTTGCTAAATAGGGAAATAATAGTAGCTAAGATATAACCTAGAAGTATTTAATTTTTTTTATGGGCAACCCCTCATTTCTATCTTTATTGGTAGTAAAATTTTCCAAATGTTCACATAATATTTATATTACTACGTATTACATGAACACATAAAAGCGTATTGCTTCTATTTGAAACGCATTCAAAATAAAAAAAATATGTAAGCGCTTTTCGTTTTAAAATATGTTAATAACATCACGATAGTTTCAACATTGGACAAAATCCTAACCACTTACCTTAAAATTGCAAAAAATTAGAGTGCAATAAGGACTAATTTAAATATAATTGTTTTAAGACTAATAATATGTCTCAAATTTTCGGTAACAATTATTTTACCTCCAAAAAATTTAATGTTTGTAAATTTATTTGTGTAGCATTAATTTAAAAAACAAAATAAATAATAAACAGCTTTGAGATTTCTTAGAAAATAATCATGTCAAAACGTCATCAAAGTTTTATCAACGTCATCAAAGTTTTATTCAAAACGTCATCAAAGTTTTAAGCAAGATAAATTATAGAAAATAAAAAAGCACACACAAAAATTACTAAAAATGTTTAACTTTGTTAAAACCAAACAGTGACTAGATTAAACACTAAAATTCCTCTAAACATCAAAATACAAATAATATTCATCAAAATTTAGGTTAGGTTATGACGTACGTTTTTGGAGCTTTATGCTAACATGCTTGTAGCTCACATTGAAGAACTGGAAATGGATTTTTTTTTAATTAAACACATGCCATGAGCATCCGTTTATAGGGTAGGTAACCATTCACACTTCATTCATGCATGGAAAGGACAAAGATAGGAGAGAGAGAGAGAGAGAGAAAGTACATCCCTGCCCGAACCGGGATTCGAACTCAGAACCTCCCTATCCGCGTCATCAAAATTTATTGAAAAGAAAATCAAAATTACAAATACAGTTAGGCAAACAGTGGATAACAGAATATTTTATGAACCACTGTTGATTTACCAAAATAAGTTAATTTTTCTGCTGCAAATAATAAGGAAAGTCTTAATAATTTAAAAGTAATAGCAAACATAGTTTATTAACTGTTATTTAGTGATTTGCTATATATAAACTTTTCCTTACGCAATCCTGTATCATCTTGATAGATTAGACATTTAGTTATGAAATTTCTATTTAAAAATCCATTAAAAAAATAAGCAATATCGTGGTATTCATCAGCTATTTTAAAAATTAGAACAAAAGAAAAGAAAGCAAAGTGAAGCGAATTATTGTTGACGGTGAAAAAAGGAAAAAAAAAAATGCAATTTTAACAAATTAAAGCTGCGACTGAAAAAAATAATGGTAGCAAAACTAGATCCTCAACATAGCCAAATGGCGATAAATCATTGCAAGTAAATTGGCAAATTATCAAATAAAATATAAATTAAATAAAAAGTGCTTTGGAAAAAAACCGAATGACAATCATTATCTGAGATATAAATCTACTAAGTAAGGAGGCAACGCACGCGGCCCTTTAAAAGAGACGGTCACAGTTTTATCACAAACCTGAGTATATTTTAAAGATACAAGCCAGAAAAATACAAGTTCAATATATAGAGTGTAGAGAAAGAGAGAAAAGATTCAATTTAAAAAAAAAATCAAAATATTCATAATAATGATGTCATGGTCATTTGAATTATAACTAATTATTTTAATTAATTATATAATTTCAATTCGAATTAATTCTCTTATTTTTTATTACAGTTAAGTTTTTATTAACAGTTCAATCTGTGCTATGTATAAAACTTATTTAAATCTTTAAATGTTCATAAAAATACCTTGAAACCTATATCAACAATTTATATATCTTTGTAATGAAAACAACTTGAAATTTCTTGCTAGTCAAAAAGAAGGATTCACAAAGACAAATCAAATCACTTCAAATACTCATTAGTATGCTCTCAATAACTACTATTTGGGGGGGGGATTGATTTGACATCCTGCGGTTATTTTTTATCCACAAAGACTAATTCAACACACTAATCTGCATTTAAACGTAGATTTTAAAATGTAATTGACCACACACTCAAAAAAAAAAAAAATCATTGTATTTAACTCTTTTTTCCCCTTCTTTGGAAGCATTTAAAAAAGAAATTAATAAGCCAAGGAAATGAATATATTTTCTTAGGTATCGTTAAATAGTAATTAGAGAATAATCAAAGTAAAATATAAGGCGAATTATTTTCCTCAAAAACTCTCATCAGTGAGATGCAGATACATCTTATTATATATAAAATAAACAAAAAATTATTAAAATTTATGCAATCAGACGATGATGAGCAACCAAGAAACAAAACTGAATAAAAAAAGCATTTAAAACCTTTCGTATAAAAGTTTTTCAACTACTTTATAAATAGAATAATAAAATAGTAAACCAAAAATTAATTCTATACTGCTGATCATAAAGATTACATACTAAGTTTTAGAAATTTTAGAATTGTGTAAATAATAAGAATTTTAGCGATATCTAACTGTTAGTCACTTAAATTTTAAAAAACTGAATTTCTTGATTCATAAAAATATGAATTTAATAAATAAGAGCATGAATTTCTATAATTATTTAAACGATAAACATACAGAAAAATTATTTAAATTATAAATACAAATTTCATTTGACATAAAATGTTGATGGCAGCGGTGGGATTCGAACCCACGCCCCCGAAAGGACTGGTGCCTTAAACCAGCGCCTTAGACCGCTTGGCCACGCTACCACGTTGCCAGCGGAGAGATAATAAAACCACTACATAAAGCTAATTTTTAGTTCAAGGCAATGCTTATCAAGTTTCTGATAAATGAGAGAGGACGTAGAGAAAAAGATTGATAAGTTTCTACCTTCATTCTTTTCGTCACAAAAACGATAAGGAGAATTCGCTTGTTGCGTAAGGTGCAAAATAAAGCAATGTTTGTTTGATGTTTTCTTTTACTCTGTTTTTACGAATTGCCAATTTATTTCAAATTGAAAAAACAATTTGTTGATAAAAACCTTTTATTAATTAGATAAATCATTGTTTCTGAGATTTATTAAGGTATCGTGATGTAACGAAAACAAAAAACACGAAATAAATGGCAAAAACAATTCCAAATTTTATATGTCAGATTTTTTACGTCTTTTTTTTATGAACACATGGTTTGTTTCCTTTTTGTGTTGTCTACATTTCCATGCTATTTTAATATGAAGTTATTTTATCATAATTATTTACAATAAAATTTAAACAATGAATCGTCTTTCCTTTGATCATAATTATCTGAAAAAAATATAGATTATGGTTATAATTTTTCATCCAAAAACGACGCAATATATCATTATTAATAATAAATTATTACGACTGAATTTGTATTATATAATATATTATATTATTTATTGTCTACAAGTCCAATTTATTTTAATTATAAGAGCATCAAATAATCAGATACATTACAAAATCATCCGGTTAGGTATTTTATAAATCGATTATTTTCAATATTTAATAATGGTATTTCTTTTGCTAAATTTTAAAATTGAATACTTTTTATCATTTTTTAAAATAAAAATAATTCCTTTTTTCTTAATATATATAAAAAGTAATGAAACAAATTGAAGGAAAGTTATGGTACATTATAAAATAAAGAGAATAAAAAATTGATATAAAAATAAAGATAATTATTAAAGTGATGAAGATTAAATTAAGATTAGATTAAAATTTTGCAAATTCAGATGTATTTCAAGGATTCAGATATACTTCTTTTTTTTATTTTTTAAACTAATTATGGAGAATAAAGTACATATTTTTGTCTTGTTAAAAACTTAGAATTTTTAAAATGGTTTTGGACAAAAAATTTATAAAAATTATTATTGACATTTTTATAACATCAGAAATAAGTATTTAGATTATTTTTTATTTTTACACCTGTTATGTTTATAAAAAAAATTTTCTTTTTAGTATTTGTTGTATTTAATCTCAGTTGAACGCTTGATATTAATGAAGTCCGATAAAAGAAACGTTTTAGTATTTAAATGACATTAAAGAAAAGAGTGTTTCAGATTATAATAAAGAAAAAATTGCTTTATTTCTGTCATATCAATTACTCCCGTAGATAATTGAAAATAAAATTTGGAAGATAAGTAAAGAATATGAAGTACAAATCTTTTCAAAATGAACATACAGTGGCAGTAAAATTTATTCTTCCAAAGATATCTCAAAGCATAATTGTTTGAATGTCTATGGGATAAATTTTCACTTTCGATCGTCAATAGTCCTCTGGTATGCAATAAAAGAAGTATTCAGAAAGTCGACATCTGTGTTCAATACCGGAATTTTGCCTAAGGTTACGGCTGTAAAAGCGGCTTAAAAATAAATCAAGTTCTTCTTCCCAAGTTAACAAGGCCCCTTCCCTGCGCTTCAGGACATTTAAGTCTTAAAATCTGGGCTTGGCGACATTATCTACTTTGACAGAACACAACGAGCGGCTCAATCGAAAGAGAAGTTTTTGTCAAAAGCACAAAGCAGAATTCTAACAAAAAGTTAATACTCATATGAGAGGGGTTTTAAGGGGCCATCTAAATATTTCAAATATTTTTGATGTAACTTTAAAACTATTACTAGATAATTTCAAAAAAAGAAACATCAAAATAACATAGAAAAATATTTTCTCCATTAAGCTTAGATAAACATAGATAATATTTATAATTAATATATAACTATTTTTGGATCTTCCGAAAAATGTGCTCCAATTTTCTGTACCTTTTCTTAAAGGATCGAAATCTCATAAACTTTCTTAAATTCCTCAAAAAAAATTAAAAAAAGAAAAAAAAAAAAAAAAAAAAAAAAAAAAACCCATTTTTATTGATGTATAAAAAATACTACATTGAATTATATTAGGACAATTTGTAATGTCGATCTTTTTACGGAAAGATATACAGAAAATCAATACATAAATAAATAAAATAAAACTTGTATCGTAAGAACATTTTTCCACCAATGTGAGAAATTTTTGTTTCAAGTTTATATAACGATACTCATTAAAAGAAGTATAAAATAACATAAAACTGATGAATAATTTGTTTATCGATTGTGATTCCTATATAAGCTTCACGATCCAATTAATAAATCCTAATCATCATAATAAATAAATTGGTGTTTGAAAAATTAAAAATGCGAGAACATATACGTTTAGTAATTGTGTGTGTGACACAAAATTGTTTTACATTATACATTGATGTCTTATTAAATATGTACAATAGACTAGTAGTAATAATCCTAAAGTAAGTTTTCAGAAAATATATGAAACTACTTTTAGAACACAATCAAAAGCAATACGATGTCAATTAATATTCAACCTCTCACACATCCGGGACTCGAACTCAATAAAGTAGATACAAGCTCGCTGAAATGGATGGAAATCTATTGCGTACTATTAATCAATACACCTTAAAAGTGCTCATAAGGCATTAAGGTATAAAGCATAAATTATGAAGCATAAGGAATTTTAAAAGAATTGCGATTTCTATTTATTAAATACACAGATAATGGGAAAAAAAAATTAAAATAGTACAATAAGTGTCTTTCAATATGAGAAAACAAATTTTACACTTTAAGCATCACTCGTCGTCGTCTCACTTACGGCCGTATTCACCAACCAGAGTTAAACGAGGTTTCAGAGTAAAGAGCGAGTTAAGTCATAAATCGTTATTCACTACGACAAAAACAGCGATTAAATTGGCTATATGGATCCCTAGAATAACTCTACGATTTCGGAGTATTACCGCCGAGTCAGCAAACAATGGCGGACTTAAGCGATATGTTTGTTGACATTGATGTGCAAGATTGCTAGCCAATCAGAAGCCGTATTACATGTCGTGTTCGGTTAACTCCAAAGTTGTTTTACAAGGGAATTTCCCCGCTTCGTGAATAAGAATCGGTGAGACATACTAGAATTGAGTTATATCTGAGATATTCATATACACTCAAGTTAACCCGTGTTTGGTGAATACGGCCATTAGTATGTTTCTTTATTCAGTAAATTAGGTCAGAAATTTTCTGTTCAACATCTCTATGACCATAATAATGATATGTAGTCCTTTTTTACAATAAACCTAGAAAGAACGATACAGAAGGAGGGTAAAACTAAGATTATAAATATGATTTTTTTTCAAGAGATCCGGGCCCTGATAGACACTTTGTTTCGCTTAAATAAAGGTTATCTAACGAAAACAGTGACAAAAAAAAATCTGATATAACACGTAAAACATGTGTATTTTCACTGTTTTCAAGCGAGGCACATTAACACGCGCGTACACACACAGATATATATGAAAACATCTCGTTATTAACCTGAAAGGAATAGTATGTTATGCTTGAATATAATACCTCGAAATTTTAAAGTATGGATGGATAGTAAGATTGGCAGTTCAGCTGCAAATTTCCACACTAATAGGGAATTCAAGTTAACAGATTTTATTAAAACAATGATTCACGAATAGTTGATAATTGAGTCCTCTATTATCAGCTCACAACAGGAACCTTTTACCAAAGCAAGCTACTAAACCCTTAATTCTGCTAATGTACGAAATCCACTCACAGCTAAGAATATGCAGTTAAGATTTTAAAAAATAATCAAGTTGCCAAAAAGAGGAAAAAACAATAAATATACTCAAAAAAAAAATATTTTGTCTGTATCTCAGAAGTTTACCAATTCAAGGAAATAACAATAATGCATTGTAAATGGTTCTCATGAAAATACGTAAACACTGAACTTATGACCGAAGGCTTTTAAATAATACATACATCAGAACAGTATGGGCAAGAAACAGCTCGTGGTATTTTTCTAAGTGCTTTTTCCCTCAATCACAGCCATGATCCCAATACTTTGATGACAGAATCGGTGTCACAAACAAATTCGACCTATATTTTACGAGTAAGCTAACCTTGTGCTTTCTTTCGCTTTAACCACAACATAATTTATGTAAATGATAACCGCGTCAAAAAACAAGATGCTACAGTGTTGGAAAGAGAAAAAAAAAGCTTTTTACCTTAATTTTTGAACATAAATAAAAAACAATGTTATTTGAGTAACAAATTAGGTTGGGGAAAAATTTATCCATTATTTTTTCGGTAGACGTCTGTAGTGATCGATATCTCGTCAGGTATCTATCAAACAATTTCAGATTTATGCTCGTTGGAAAGGTGACATTTGACACTAAAATATCCTCTTGCGGTTTTTTGTTTCATTAATTCAGTTACGAGTACAAGGTTTCAAAAATGGAAGACAACAAACAGAAAATTCGATACATTATCGTTTTTCTCTTGCAACGGAGAAAAAGATAGTCGGGTGGCTAAAATTGTGAAAGGTGTTTATATTCCTATATAAGACTGTAACAACCAGTTATGTACAATTTTTGTTTCGTCCATTCCGTTCGGGTATTTTTGATGTTAGAGATGCACCTCGCATGTGGATACAGCATCGTCGAAAATGTCTATAAAATATCAAAAATGATCGAAGTTAACCGCATGTCAGCAGTCGTAACGCGCAAGACCTAAAATTCTACATGAAAGCTGTTTTAAACCTTTTTACAAAGTGATTCCAAAAGAAGTTACATAAAGTTCACGTAAAAATAATGGATTTCTTTTTCCCCAAACTAATATATACATAAAACTTACACAATATACATATATATACAAAGAATGCAAAGTAATAATACGAATAATTCTACAAAAAGTTTTAAGAATTAAATATGTATGTTTTAAAAAGAATAAAATAATCCTATAACTGTATTATGTAAAATAAAAAAGCGATTTTTTTTCTATAACTCTGCACAAAATGTAGCTTTCTCTCTTTGGCCTAATTTCTCTTAATTCCCTCATTTCTTCCGATTGAGTTTGAAAATTATTTCCTTATGTAGCCAAATGGTCCAGCTCATTTAGTTGGCGCTAATATTGTGTATTTTTAGCCAATCATTAGACCGCAAGACTATCTAACAATTAGTTCAAGTGCACTTAATAAGCCATTAGTGTTAACTAGAGCTTGAAATCAGCGGTTGGAAATGAATCCTAAATTGTCATTGAAATCAGAATAACGGTTAGGTTTCCACTTTCTTATTTGATCGTTTCAAATTTAAATGACAAAAGAAAAATATTAATAGTGAATGGTTTTACACTATACAAAACAGAATATTAAACTGGTTTTAAGAAAAATTGATTGTACTTTTTAGGGCATAAATATTATTTTTAATGCCCGGCTGTGCTACTATGCTTTCCAGCCTTCAACACTGCAAGGGACGGAAGCAATGGCAACTTATATAGTGGACACCTATAGGATATGCCATCGTTGCCCTGAAAATGGGTAGTTCTCCGTTATTTAGAAGCAAGGGGCAAGCAGAAGATCCCCAGAAGTATCATTCCACATGGAGGACATTGCGATCAAGACATGTTTAATGTAGCCCAGTGAAACATGACGGATCTTCGATCGGTTCGGGATTCGAACTCACTACATTCCAATAAAGTGAACGAATGAGCTAATTAAACAAGCAATTACGGGTTCAAACCATAAATATTAGATGTTCGTGTTCGTATAAAACGCAGTGGTACAGGTAAACATTTGCCAAACGTATTACTCGCATTTCTAAAAGACAGTTTTTTCACTTGTTCATGTAGTCAAAAAAAGGCATATCGATTGAGTCAATAATTGATAGTACTATGACATAGCTTTATCGGCAACTTAATAGTTATGTTAATTCACTTGTTATTTCATTATCTGTTATAATTCAAAATCGTGAAATAATTCGCTGAAAAGCAGTTGGAAAAGAGCTAAAAATGCAAACAATGTCTAAGATGATAGCGAAAGGTATATTTCGTTCGTCACATTGCGAGCATCAGTAACAAAGCATTAAAAATTTCAGCAAACTTTGATATGGAATCAATTTTTATTAAATACATATAAACTGGCCTTGAAAAAGAAAACAAATACGCTATTCCTTTGATTAATATAACATAAGTACAGTTTTATATAAATTAAGATCATAAATTTATAGCGATAAATATTGAGAAAAAGAGAGTTTTTGGAACAGGAATTATCTAGCATTCGTAGATATAAGTATAAACATTTAAAATTAATAATTTATACATCATAAACTCACACCGTTCCCTGGGTGTGGTCCTGAAAAAAATGAAATTGCTTTTACGCTTGTTGAAATCTCCATCAGACAGAATTTTGCCCTAGTAAATAAACATAATATAAACAAATTTTTTTATCTTTTATATTTTTCGATTAAGACATTTGCTTAAACGGTAATTTACTTTGTATTGTGAGACGGTTTAACATGTACAATTTTAAGCATATATACTTAACGTTTCAACTTACTTCTAAGGTTTTTTACTTCTATTTTATGGTTTGTATTCAGTTTTCATATTATACTAATTGAATTTTTAAAATATATTAAAAAGACTTTTACTAAAATTTATTAAATTATATATATGTGACTGTTTTTTTAATATCTGATTCTCTTTTTTTATAAATTTTACTTCAAGCATAAAACCTATACATTAAATGAAAAAATATGAACTTGCAATAATTTGAAATGAATTATTAATTTTCTTTGTATGAAAAAATCAAAGGATGTTAAAAAAAGTTCTTGTGCACACAGTAAAAATATATCATATAATATTATAAATAATTATAAACTTCAGGACGCACATCTGTGATTTATTTATGTTAAAAATTTTATTCAATTAAATCGTGTTGCAATATCAATTTATTATGTGTAGTACAAGGATACATTATTTTTTACAATTTTTTCTTTTTTAGTTATCACTCTTCAGTGAATCATAAAATAATTTATCTTTTTATAATAGCTTAAAAAATATAGAGATAAAAAGATCCTTAATACGATTAAGTGAGATAAAAAAGAAATCCTCTTTACCAGTTAAATAACAACTCAAATATATTTTGAAAAATACATATGAGCATTAAATATTTAATTCAATTTAATTTCTTTTTACATTTCTTGAACAAGACGTCAGTTAACATGTAATATACGATTTAATTTTTGACACTATTATAATTAGGAATTTAACTAAAGAGTATATATCGCATATGGTGTTTTGAAATGAAGACAGCTTAAAACCCTACTGAGTATTTTGCTTGTAAGTCTTTTATAACGCAAAATATGCCAAATTAGGTTTGAATAAAATTAATTTATTATTTCTTTTATAGCACAATGTTGCTCATACATTTTTTTTCTCAATTTTCTCAAAAAGTAATTTTTCAGAAATATTTAGAAATGTATGAATGTCTACTTTTGTATATTTCCGATGTAATCTTAATGTATGAGATAGTTAAAAAACTAATATTTTCTAAGCAAATAATTAATAACATTACATTTTCTTACTTTCTTATTTATCACAACAAAAACTAAAAAAATAAGATAAGGAATTACTGCTGTAGAAATTGAATTACTTATGATATATTCAATGTGTGTATATAATATTCATATATGCATAAAATAATTATTTAATGTTGCTAAATTGCATAATCTTATCATTTAAAATATGAGTTTAAAAATTACTCGATTACTAATTATTTTTAAATTAACAATAAAAATTGTTGCGAATTTTAAGGGATGAACAAAAAAATCGAGCAATGCATAAAATTAAAGTATATTTCATAATATTTCAAAACCTAAAATATAAATAATAAAAAATACAGTCCCAAAATAAAATATGAATTTGTCTGTTTAGTAAATTACATATAAATATATATAATTTTTTTCCTTACATTAATTCTCCAAATTAGCACTTACAAGATTTTTTTTAATACTCTTTGCGGATGTTTTCAAAACTAACCGTTCAAAATTATTTCAATGAATAAAATTTCATTTTCACACAAAAAATATTTTTGATTTAAAATATAAAATATGTTATTCTCATATCACATTTTTATGAACTGAAACGTAGTTAAGGAATGGAGATAGTTAAAAAAGTTGGTATCATGATTTTTTAGAAAAACAACAATCATTAATAAGGAGAAAAGAAATTATACTTCAAGGTGCTCCTTGGCGATAATTGGCGATTTTTTCCCCCCTCAAGTCTAGTGTGTTTTTGTCATGTTTGAAAATTAAGATGTAACTGAATACCAGATGACTAGATATCACGGTAGCAAAATAGAAAATTACTTATATGAGATAATATCGTTAAGAACTAAATAAAATAAAAATTATTATTTATCATATAAATATAAAAATGAAATATAAATCAGTTTACAAAACATATCCCTATACAATAAGAACACAATTTAAAGTATTGACTTTTTATCAACTTTTAGGCTAAGATTCAAAAGAAGAAAATTCAGACAAAATATAATTAATCATATTTTCCACGAGACAAAGACTTAATTTAAATTAATCAACAACAATTGATAATACATTTTTGGAGCCCAAAACATGTTTGAAAATAATAAAAGATCTAATGTCAAATACACTTTTATCCAACGTCAAATATTCATATATGAATATTAAGCAATTCATATGTATGACCCAAATCCGATAATTTTTATTAAAGGCAAGAGCTTAGGCGTTTTTCCCGATTATTCCCTTTTCAAAATGTTTCAAATGCAATCAAGTTACTCAATCAAACCTAACTTATTTAGTAATTTTCATTTAGTTAGCTCTCGGAATAAATTTTCTGGAGATTTTATGCAATACGAAACAACCATTTTGCGACTTAAAATTTTGTTTTTCTTTGTAAAATATAGATTAAGCAAATTCAGATCCTATAAGTTTGTTTTTCTATGAATAATTCAAATTTTTAGAGGAAAAAATCGTTTTTAGTGACTACAGACAATGATCAGATTTTCAGTTCGCTTTTCATTTGGAAAACTACCATCCTTTTTTGGAAAAATTTGTCAAAAGTTAAATAATTAAATTAAATTATATGCTCTTTTAGAGAACTGGAGTTTAATACTAAGAAATATGCGTGATCAATGTAGATTATTTAAAAATTATTACTATTATATGGAAGATTAGACTAACCACAGATAATTTTTTTACTGTAATTGAAAAATCTTAACTGCAGCAGTCAGTCTAAGGAAAGAGACAAAAATATATTAAGATCATAAACGAACGGCATAGTTTTAAAATGAAATTAAATATAAGCTGATTAATATAAATACATTTCTGTAAGTGCTAAAAGAAGCAAAATAAATTATCTTTCAAATGTAATATTATTAAATTTAGATAAAATGTCTGAAATTTTGAATAATTAATTCAGTCTTATGCTGATAAATTAATTTCGGTTGGATTGCCACTATATAAATTGAACTGGTTCAAGGATTGCTAAATATTTTATCCTTAGCAAATCTTCTAATTAATCCTTATTTATGAGAATTTAAATAAAAAATTTTTTTGAAGTGGCATCACTTATTTAGATCAAGTAAACAAACTGACTAAAGTATTAAGTAATTAATTTTGTTAAATATTTAGCAATCAATTAATAGTGTATATCACACATTTAATTATGTATTTTTCTGATGAAATTAATTACGAAAAAATTTTTTCAAGAAAATAACTTTTCATAAGAAAATTCTGAAACGTCTGCTGTGTGCTTAATACTCCCGTTTTCTGTTCAATAATTCCTGGGCTTGATTATTATCTTGGGCTGCATTTATAATGATTGCTGCTGCCCCCTTTAAACAGAAATTCTTGATCGAATTAGTTACTGTATGTAACAAAATTTATGAGACTTTGTATTAATTTTTGTTTAAACTTTTTATTTTTAAGTGTTTTTCCATCTAACTTGTAAACTTTTTTATAACTTTCGATCAGAGAGTTATATACCTTCAGGTATATTTATGCTACAGGTTATGAATTCTGAATAAGTCACTTCAAGGTTAACATCCAAAAACATTTGATGAAGACAATGATTTTAAACGAAAAATGAGCTGACAACTTAAAAAACAGTTCTTTCACAGCAAAATCAACAAATTATTGAAAAAAGTCTATTGATTCATTAAGGTAAATATAAGTTTCACACACACACAGAACTGCATTTTAAGCCACAAAATGTAACATGAGATGAAGTAGTACTTTGAAAGCCAGGCATAGCAGACAAAATTTAAAGATCATCCTAATATCTTAAACAAATTAACTTTGGTTACAAATGAAGTAATGCAGTGATAATTCAATCCATTTAATAGATTCAATAATTTATTAGATTACTGTTAGAAATATTATTATATAATACTAATTAGAAAAACCACCAAAATATCGCTTACAATTTAATAGTAAATTTCATAAAATAAAAAAATTTTAAAAGACGGCAGTAATTGAAATTAATTTTTTTTTTCAAGTATATCATTAAATAAAAAATATTGAGTTAGGTTAGTTTAGCAAACATTTTTTTTATAATCCCACGTTTACATAAACGTAAGATCACTTACTTTTTCGAAACCATTAAAGTTTTCAAAATCATTTTACTTTTTTTTTTCACAATCATACGTTATGTAACTTTAGATCACAAAAAGTGTATTAGAATTTAGTTTGTTTTCTTTCATGAGACAAATTGCAATGTCACAGAAAAAAGTTTAATCTGTTCCTCAAAGGTCACTTTTTGCAAACAAAAGCTAATAAACCGGGACTTAAGTTAAAAGTGGATTTCGAACAACCCAAAACATCAATTTTAAGGAAAGATTTGAACAACCTATGGCTAGAATACTAACCATTTAGCTAGCCACACGGAAGAGAATTATCTAGATATTAAAATAGATATAAAAAAAAATGATAATCGATTTCCTAAAGACAAAAAATTGGAACGTGAAATAAGTAAAACTCTTATAAATTCTATAACTGCTATTCATAATATTATAATTAAATATTTTTATACAAAACATAAAAGAGAGGTACAACAAATTATTAGCTCATGATGACAGATCAATTTTCAAGATTACATAGAACCTGTTTTCTCGTAAAATAACACAGCTCAAATAAAACTATCTCAAATATAACAGTACGGTGAACTTCTAACTTCATATGTTGCTTTTCAAAAATTAAAAATAAAAACAAGATTAATTAAATATTATAAAGCAAAGAGTTTAAAGTGGGTAAATTATGTCATGACCCGAGACGATACTAGAAAAAAAAAATTTCCGACAGAAAATTATGAATTTGGATGATCCGAATAGTAATATTTGCAACTAACATCTCTCATGAACGTCACCTTGGAATTTTCTTAAGTAGGCAGATAGTTGATGGCTAAGTGATGATATAGGAGAGCTGAAACATTTTTTTTTTTATTTCCAATGACATAAGAATATGACTCTTACAAGGAACAGTGAACACAAAAGTGAACACTATAAGAGAAAAAAGTCAATATCTCATTAGCAGATGTCGGGCACTCCAGTAACATTTCACCTCAGAGTCTCCACTCAGAGCCGAGCATCTCAATAGATGGTTCTTGTCCATAAGTTCCTGACATTATGGGCAATTTGGGTCAGAGATAATCCGAATGCTGCAAAGGTGGTCTGCCAGGCAGTCATGTCTGAATTCCGCGACAGCTTTTTCGAGGGGTTTATCTGAAATACTACGTTCTAAGCTGTTCCTCCAATTTCTTGATGAAATACGAGAGATAAGCAACATTTTCCAGTACGATGAGGAAAACTCAGCAAGCTCCCAGAAAAATTGATTCTATTTGTTATCAACAAATGCTACACTTATAACTCATAGGTTTTGATTCTTTTAAGGAGGGTCAAACTAAAAATTTCAGCAGGACAATTCTTTTCACTGCGCGCTTAAAACAACTTAAAATTGGTTTCAAAAAGAAAAATATGATTTTATGCTATAGAAGACATGGTTTATACCGAATCGAATTTTATAGGAAATTTGTGGAGTCATAAGGTTTTCATCAAGTGCATTTAAATAACTATCGAAGTGAGAATGTGTATTCGAACTGGAAATAGCTATCATGGATGAATGGCATATAATTTTTAAATCTTTGCTCGAAAACCTAGTTAATTCAGTGAAATTCAGCTATTTAAAATTATCCCGAAAAAGGTGAATTTACATCTCTTAAGTTTTATTAAAAATTACATTTAGTAAGTGGTTATATAACTTGGCGACACATATTTGGACGAAAAATTTTGAAATTGTTAAAAAAATATATTTCGTTTACTTAAATATCTCTTAAAATATTAGTTTGGGGAAAAAGAAATCCATTATTTTTATGTGAACTTTTTGTAACTTCTTTCAGATTCGCTTTAGAAAAAGGTTTAAAACAGTTTTCATGTAGATTTTTAGGTCTTGTGCGAAGCTACGACTGCTGACATGCTGTCAAATTTGATAATTTTTGATATTTTATAGACATTCTCGACGATGTTGTATCCATGCGAGGTGCATCTTTAGCATCCAAATACCCAAACGGAATCGACGAAACCAAAATTGTGCGTAACTGGTTGTTACAGTCATATATAGGACGATAAACACTTTTCACAATTTTAGCCACCTGGTTAGCATTTTCGCCATTATAAAAGAAAAACTAAAATGTATCGAATTTTCTGTTTGTTGTCTTCTATTTTCAAAACCTTGTACTCGTAACTGAATTAATCAAACAAAAAACCGCAGGATAATATTTTAGTGTCAAATGTCACCTTTCCAATGAGCATAAATTTGAAATTGTTTGATAGATATCTCACGAGATAGCGATCACTACAGACGTCTACCGAAAATATAATGGATAACTTTTTCCCCAACCTAATATTACGCATGCATTTTTTATTTTATTCTCAACAGCTTGATTTAATTTAGAAAATAAATGTTATTTATTGTTAAAAATCACAAAAAATACAACAGTTTTACGATTTAATAACAACCAATAATGTTATTGATATATTGTCTATTATATTGTAAATGTTCTTTTAAAAGTATGTTCTTAATATTCCCTGTTATTTGCTTAATGTTATATGAGCCTCAAACTAAAGACAAAAGATTAAATATATTTTCATATATGATTTTAATAAAAGTTTGAGAAAAAAATCTCTTGGTTTTTTATTTTATGATGATTATTAATTTTTATTTAATGAAAAATATTACAAGGTTCATTTCTATGCATTTAGGTTGATTTTAAAATTAAAAAAAAAAATTAAATTTTGTATCTTAAAGATGGCATTTCTATAATTTTTGCATTTGGTGTGTCCAATGTCAATTATAATCATTGTTGAATGTACTAACGCTAGTCATAGATGTCATATTGCTAGTCAAAAAATATTTCGAAACAAATCAGATTTCCAGCGAAATTAGTTTAAATCATAAAAAATATAAAGCATGAAAAATGAAATTAAATTTTTAAAATTCCCAATTAATCTTGGATGCTTAGTAATACTTTTATTTGCATTATAACACAAAAAGAATTGAATTATAAAACAATTGAAATTTTCTCAGATTTATCGATTATTATTTGATGAAAAAAAGCAATTTTAAATATAAATTTGTGTTTTTTTTTATCATTTTAGAATCCATTTAAAAAGTTTCATTTAATTTTCTCAATTTTCATTTCTGCATGTAATTTATGATTTACAGAGGGACATATTTCGTTTAAGAGATGTAACATTTGTTTATTCAGAAGGCTATTCAATAAAGGAATGTTATAAAATATCACATTAAGAGGGATATAAAAACTCAATGAGATTTCAATGTTACGTAACTAACGTAATATGTTACTACAAGCAGTGAACATAGCGCGTTAAATTCTATCCTTACACTTTTGTATTACCGATTATTGACGTCGATAGTCAATAATTAATTCAATTAATTAATTAAACTATCAGATTTTTCTTTACTGATAGTTTA